>NQII01004723.1:258298-271027 GCA_002778355.1 Clitarchus hookeri | reverse complement strand
AAAAAAATAATAAATGAATAGCTCATCACGTGTTTTAAACGTGTATGGGTCGCAGCATACTTCAGCCTGCCTGTCTTCGACTGTTCTGTTTTGTATCACCTCTAGCCGCCTTTCGGCTTGCGCACTTCTTTTCTCTTTTTTCTTTCACCCTCTCGCTGGGCGTGCTTCCTTTCAACCACCACCACCCCTCCCCCCTGCACCCGAAACAACAACAGCCATCCAGCACCAAGCAAGCTTGCTCGGTCCCTTTCTTTTCTTTCTCCCTCCTCCGACCTCTTTTTTGTTTGTCTCGCTCTCTCTCTCTGGTTGAATGAGTCAGCCAGCAGTAGCTGTGTGTGTGTGACGCCGCACGCACACGTGCACCATACCATTGCCTGCTCGGCAACAGCCGGCCGAGCTGGCAGGCTACGCACGGCGTATATGTTCCGCAATTTAAACGCAATGTTGAGGCATTTTGACATAAATACAAACGTTTTATTTACGCGGAATGCTGCGCTGTTGCTACATTTTAGCAGGCGGCGTGGCAACGATAACATTCAATGGCAAATTAATTAGTTTGACGTTGCCATAGTTTGCTGTTGCCGCACTAGCATGATGAGGCCCGGCAAAATTTACGAGAATACAAAAATTCAGTGCGGCCTATACTTGAAATATTAATTACCCTAATTTTTCATCAAAAACTTCTGGCGCGGTCTATACACGCCAAAATACGGCGCCTGTACACTAACATGTTAGAACACTAAATTCTGAAAGTCGCACCGCTAAAACCAACGGCATGTGTCGCACATTGCCATTAGTCACTGTCACTTGTGTCATTATGCAGCTTGTTTACAACCTAACGTGCATGTACAGTCTGGTGTGAGCAACGAAAGAACTCTTGCGAGCGCGGGAAAGTTATGGCACAACTTTGCGACGTTTGAATTTTTTTTTTTTGGAAAATTAGTTTCGGATAAGGGGAGTTCCGTTCGAGGGAATTCCGGTTAAGGGGTGCTCTACTGTACTTGAATTAGTACAGTTCACTGTTTTTACAGCATAAATTTCCCTCTTTTTACACTTTCCTGCATTATACAACAATTTTTGCTGGTCCTGAAAAGTGTGTGAAAGGGGTTTTACTGTATTTTGCCGCAAAGAAGTATCGTGAAGGTTTCTTTTCATTGTCACCTGTGACTTATTTCTGTCATTGTGACTTGTTCCCCTGGAAGGTAATGTTACGAAAACCACAAGGTATAGTTGACCTTTTCTCCTACAAGAGTAAGTTGTTATGCTGCAACCAATTGCTCAGTGAATAAATAACCTGAGGAATTAAGTTGTAAAATCTTTAGTAATGAAAACCAATGAAAAATGATTTAAGGAGTGCTTAGTAACCGAGTTTCATGTTACACATTTCAGTTTATTCACAGTTTCTACTCGTAATTTTAGTCCAGAGCTTTTGTGGATGCTTGCAATGTATATGGCTTGTTGGAAAAGTCAGGTTTTGGTATGTCTCATCATGTCTACAATGAAGTACTCAACAATGCTACCATAATAATTACATGTGTGTGTGTTACTGCTCTTCAGCATCTTGGTAGGTTCACCTTTCACATGGGAACAGGTACACACACAATTTTGCAATGGCTAATCCACATGACCTGCTATGCATGACGTATGACATACTGCTGTAGTTCATGATTTTAATGGCTGACGCTATTCTGCGTGGCTGCATTCTAAGTAGTTTTGTAATGTGAAATTATATGTAAGTAAAATTTTCTTATAGTGAGCAGATTCGTGATATGGCTCAGTGTTCACAAGTAGGTTTGTTGCATGTATTTTTCCAGCCATGAGTTTACAATTATTCTAATGTCAAGATTACTAAAAGTAAAATTTTTTTTATGCAATCTTTAAAAGTTTCAAGTATGTACTGTGCTTTCTTCTTCAGTCATAAACATGCAGTGACAATTAAAGTAAATGATTGAATATGGGAAAAACCAGAAAATACATAGTAATGTGTCTGTCGACCTTAAATTGTACACATGTGCATGTGCTTTCAGTTATGAAGACACATAGTGTTCTTTCTATTTTGTGTGCGTGCATGTGCACGTGCATATGTTATTTTTCTGACCTCATTCCTTATTTTATCAGTTGGGACTTAATAACTTTATTCTGTGTACAGAATATACTTATCCAAGTAGGCACATGTAGTACAAAGTTTTTACTGTACTTTCTCATAGGGAATCAGGAAAGCACATGTTTGTTGCAAAGAACCCGGAGAACTCGCAGTATTTGTAATCTCTATTGGATTTAATGTTGGAAATGTTGGTGATGTGGTGTAATGCAGAGCTGTGATTTGGTTTCTTTACTGAATAACCCCCACTAGAATCCTGGATATAACCAGGATAACAGTATCATAGTGGTTATCATTCATAATCAAAACAAATGGTTTGTTACAAATTGTGAATCCATTCTTACTCAAGAACTCCACAATTGATTATCTTTATTTCATTATTGTGAAACCACAGATTGAATATGAAAAACAACAGTTTCACAGTAACAAAATTTTATCACCTCTCACTAATTCTACAGTGGTCTGCACTTTTCTGTGAATACTTAGTTTTTACAAATAATAGTGATTCTAGTTTTGGATGTAGATGTGTATAATCTGTGTTCAGGTCTGGTGACTCGAGGCAAGAGAATGGCGTTCAGAATTGCGAGGCGCATTCCAGCTTTAGCACATAAGATAGATTCAGAATTGAAGAAAATTAATAAAGATTTTGAGGACGAGGTTATACACAGGAATCAAGGCAATAAATACATTTTGTCATTACCAGAGCAGGGGAAGAGTAATGAAGAAATAGTAGACATGGTGAAGAGCTACTTGATACGTGGTAAGATTCCATACGACCTTCAAAATGTGTGTGATTGTGCCATGGTTCCATCTGGAAGCAGAACAGTGTGTCATTGTAACAGCCTTGTGTTTCTGTCTGAAGCACGTGAAAAGAGGCTGACACTAGGATTGGAACTGCCACATATTTTGTACAAATAATGTAAAATATTTTGAGTTTTAACATAATTTACACACTGTTATATGAGAGACACAGAATTGATTCACATACTTGTTTTATGCGCCACAATCATAGAATCATAGTGGGTGAATAATGTACGGATTTAATTTAGGTATACATGTGTTAGACATATGAATGACCAAATTTTTAGTGATCATGTGTAAAATACATAAATTTGTAAGAAAATTTTATTTATTAGATAGGTCAACAAAAAAAGAATATTGTTTGCATTATTTTCATATAGGCTGATACACAAACTGATACTTTCTTGTCGTGGAAATTTAGGTAACATTCATGAGAAGATTCTACACAAAACCTTTTTTGTTGTGGTGACACAATTACATGCCCATCCAAGTTTGTTGTTTAGTCATTCAGTATTATTTTAATGTATTCCATATTACCTACTCAGTTGTAATTGCCATCCTTGATTGGCTCTTTCAGTGATACAATGTAGTAACAAATGTAAGTACATATTGTTTAGATTCATGAGGTGGTACAAATGCTTTCATGCCCTGTATGCCTATTTTACAGTTTTGTGATATGAGATGTAATAAATTCAATTTACAAATTTTACATCATCCTGAGCATGATCATCTTATGATGAAACTGATAGTAATTTCTGAAAACAAAAAGATTGCTTCATTCTCATATTCAGGTGACTACCGTTGGCAGGACGGATTTGTTTCCGGAGCTGTCTACTATTACGACCAAAACCTCATCAAACTGCTGACGGATGTGTATGGCCTAGCGTCCTACACCAACCCGCTCCATCCAGACATTTTCCCAGGAGTGTGCAAGATGGAAGCGGAGGTGGTGCGGATGACGGCCAACCTGTTCCACGGAGGGCCAGCATCGTGCGGCACAGTCAGTATTTGTTTGCCTGCTTTTGCCTGTACGTTTATTCAGGCTGTCATTGACATGAATCTTAGATGCTGCATTTGCTGCTTAGGCCATTTGCATTTTTTTGTGGCAGCTCATGGGATGGCTCAAAATTTTATCACTCAGATGTACATGTGACAGGTATCATTAGTAGATGATCACCTCAGAGTAAATTATTGGAAACACATCAGTTATAACATAACATCATTATAACTAACATGCGTGTACAATTTGGAGGTAATTTCAGTTGAATATAATTTACTGAGTATTGCATTCTGGTACAGAAGTAAATATATTTCTGGTTTGTTTCAATATAATTTTTCCTTTAAAAAAATTTTTCCCATGTTATTTACCTTACGTGATACCAAAGAATGTTACATGCTGCTATGTTCATTTCAGTGTTTGTAGATTTTACCTGTTCTTTAAAATTAATGTATAATTTTTTGCACATGTAGATGACAACAGGTGGGACAGAGTCAATTTTAATGGCATGTAAAGCTTACCGAGACTATGCTAGTGAGGAATGGGGTATCAAACATCCAGAAATAGTCCTGCCGAAAACAGCGCACACTGCTTTTGACAAAGCAGGGCTGTATTTCAAAATACGCCTTAAACATGTTCCTGTTGATCCGACGACATATACCGTTGACATTAAGGCAATGCAGAGGGCCATCACCAAGAACACAATATTGGTGAGTTGTGTGTATGTGATGTGTATGTGTGTATTTATGTGTAGATTTTTTCATATACCGGTATTTATAAAATGCATATTTGACCCTTGTTAAATGTCAAATATTTTACTTGAATCGTATCTTGAATGCTCATATTCAACTATTCCTTGGAAGTGTTTCAAATCTCCAGAACCTTACAGTTTATAAAATATTTATAGTTAAGACTAATTCATATAGATGGCAGTTAATAGTTGAAATAATTAATTACCTTTTTAATTGCCAGTATTTCAGTTTTTACTCTGTAGTTATTTACATAATATATGATTTTCAGTTGTATGTGTTCATCTTGAGGTAATATTAAAAATGTTCGCCTCTCTCTCTACTCGCAATTATCTTCCTCCTAGTTGGTTGGTTCAGCGCCCAACTTCCCATATGGCACGATGGATGACATAGAGGCCATTGCAGCCTTAGGGTGGAGGAAAGGCATCCCAGTTCATGTGGATGCGTGCCTTGGGGGCTTTGTCATAGCTTTTATGCACCAGGCAGGCTACAGCTTACCGCCGTTTGACTTTGCTCTGCCGGGAGTAACCAGCATATCAGCAGACACTCACAAGGCAAGTCTTTTGTGTCGGAATGTACCGCATTTACTCGAATCTAAGTCACACCTAGTTTTTTTTAGGCAAATCCTGGGAAAAAATTATTGGTATACTTATGAAGTAGGAAATTTGATTTCTGAAAGGAAGTTTGAAGTTTAATTTTGCCTTTGATAGAAATGTTTTTCCATCTAAACAAATATATTTCACTCTGTAAAATGATGATATTGTGCTTTTGGAAGTAAATAATACCATTGCCTGCTTCTCTTCTGTGGTCCAAGTTCGAGTAATCTGTTTCAAATAGCTTACCAGGTGCTTTATCTCTATCATATTCTGCAAAAATAATCACATTTGTTTTAAAGAAAAAATTTGGGTTTAAAAATAGACGTACTCAATTCCAAGCAGCCACCTATTTTCAAAAAATATTTTCGGAAAAAATATGCAGCTTAGAATCGAGTAAATATGGTAAGTGTCTGGTGTACAT
The DNA here is from genome assembly GCA_002778355.1 of Clitarchus hookeri. Taxonomy (NCBI): domain Eukaryota; kingdom Metazoa; phylum Arthropoda; class Insecta; order Phasmatodea; family Phasmatidae; genus Clitarchus; species Clitarchus hookeri. Next base: position 265,362 of record NQII01004723.1, on the reverse strand, counting down.
ATGTAACTGTATTCTGTGTGTCATTGAATCGCTTTAAGTATATGCTAAATTACTTTCATATAATGGTGCTACAACACCTGTTTTTTTTTTTTTCCTAACTGCATTTCATCTAATTAAAATGATTCCATCTCTTCTTCCTTTCCTTTGAAGGTTTACAAATATTCGAAAACTTAAAGTGCCAGAGTTCTTGAGTATGACTTTGAAAAACCAAAACTGACGATTTTCAACTCCTATTAAACACAAAAATTGAGTTTCAAGTGCAATTTTTTTTAAAATAGCTGTTGGCATAAAACTAACAAGATTTTTAAATTAATTGCTATTTTATTTCAATGGACAGATGTCTTTAGAATAAAATTATACCCCAGACATATGTTTTTTACCTATTTTTGTCAAAAATGTTAAAAACATTGTACAGCATGTAAGTTTCACTGAGCATGAAGTCAGTTTTTAATGACTTCATGTTGGAAAATCAGGGGATCTGTTATAGAAATATTAATTTATTTCAATAGATCCAGGTCTTCTGAATAAACAGGTATCCTGGAAGGCCCGGTCAACACCCCTTTGTCGGGATAAAATGTGTAAGCACTGAACCCGAGCTCTGCATTCACTCACAATGAGCTGAAGTGCAATGTTATGGGGAAAATCAGAGGATGTGGTTTTGAATGATTAATTATTAAATGTCGTAGAGAAACAAATTTTAGTGACTATTTGTTCGCCTCTGTCCTAAAACTTACAAATTTTTTTCAATGAGATGTTAATTGCTTAAAAGGTAGGCGTCTGCGACAGGCTCTCGTTAACCCGACTAAGGAAAATTAATCCTTACTGAAGATCCCAGAAGTCGAGGTTCTACTGCCGTACAGTTTTGGGAATTTAAAAAAAAATTAGAACAAATTATAAACTATGTTCACACAGCGAAAATACACAAATAGTTGGGTACTTTCTATATTTAGATATTGTATAAACACATGTTAGATTTGCATATTTTAATTTTGATTGTGGTAGCACAGTCTTCTTTGTATAGTGGCCTTCACATCTTTGTTACATGTGTTTTCATGAATATATGGATATATATGGTTGTAAAGTAGTGTTTAACCTTCATGGTTACAGTTTATATTCACTCGAATGTATTAGTGATATGAAATAACTGTATTTGCGACACATCAATAATATTGCCCAGAAAACATACGCCAGTCACAATAATAAGTAAACAATTTGTGATGTCATCAACATAAAAGTGAGCATTTGTAGTGTACTCTGTGTTCTAACATTGGGAGTGCAGTAGAACCTTCTTTGGTTTCCTTCTGCAAACAAATGAATAGGATAAAGTGCTCTTGTTATACTGCTGTGTATGGAAACAGGAACCAGTACCTGTACTAACAGGTGCAATCAGCAGTGCACATGATGGTTTGTAATAAGTTTGTGTTGGAGTGCAGTCAACTCAATTCTACAACCTTCCTCAGTTTCCAGGAAAAGGGTAATTTCAAAAGGGTTGTTATTAGAATTAGGATATATTTTGACACACCCTCCAACCCCTACATGCAAGAAGTTACTTTAAAACGAATTGTATTTAAACCATAGCAAAACAAAAGTCCTGATTTTATGAGATGATACGTGTATCCAGAATTATTTCATAAAATTTTTTACCCTCATAAAATTAAAACTGTCCAATTTTGACCCTTAAAAATTCAGAAAACTGTTTTTATTATGTTATTTTAGTGAAGTTACGGTTTAATCATCTCTGGTATAATATCAACATGATTTGTCAATAAAATTGTACTTTAATTCAGTAAGCAGATTTCTCCCGAATTAAATTATATCCCAGAAGCATGTATTTGATCTCCCAGTGTTGCCAAAAAATTGTCATAAACATCAAGTGGTGTATACATTTTACAGAGCGTTAAGATCATTTTCAGTGGCTTCTTGCAAGAAATCAAAGTGCAATCTGACAGGAAAATAAGATGATGTGGTTTTGAATTATTAATTACTGAAGGTCACAAAGAAACAAATGCTAATGTCCATATTTATTCTCCACTGGCTCAAAAATAAAAAATTTTTTAAAGTGAAATTATTAAATACTTTAAAAGGCAGACGTCATTCAAACAAGACATCAATTCCTTTGGTGAAAACATATTTGTTCACATCTGGAATTAGGGGATAAGCTTTTGCTGTTCTTGGGTGATACATCAGCATTACCAGCGTGACCTCATTTCCTCCCCTTACATAGTGAGCAAAGAGGTGAATGATGCTTGCCTAATAACCAGCATTGCGTCCTCGCACCCTCCCTCATGGTTGACCATGTGATGGTGAAGGGAGCATGTGGTGGGGTGGTCATGAGCTACAGCTCGGCATGGCCTGGACTACTTCAGTGTGTCCCCTCCCCTCTCTCAGTCCGCACATGGTGCGTAACGAAAATGCTCATTCAAAGCTATACAGTATACTGCATTTAATATAAGTACACTAAATTTTGATAGATAATGTGGCCAACCTACACAGTATGTGAAGAGTAAATGCTCTCATTTGCAAAGTATTGTATCAGCTGATGAGTTGCTGCAGAATGTACATGTCATTAATGTGGGCGATATTGATGATGACTATGGAAGAAAATAGTACTCGTGAAACGTGATTTATTGGTACATGTGAACAGCTTTGTAAAATGGCTTGTTCTGCCATTTTCCATACCATCATGAAGCGCCAGTTACGTTACGTGGTTTAAGTTGGTTAGTTTCGGGAAACCCATGAAGTGTTGTATTTACCTAATGATTCTGCAAATAAATTATATTGTATCAGTGGCAGACAAACGTGTCCAGGGATTGCCATAGAACAACATGTGNTGATTCTGCAAATAAATTATATTGTATCAGTGGCAGACAAACGTGTCCAGGGATTGCCATAGAACAACATGTGTTTTAGGGGTTGTGAATAGGAATTACAAACAGCAAGTCAGTGCATTTTGAAAATAATATATTTTGAAATAGTTATTNTTTTAGGGGTTGTGAATAGGAATTACAAACAGCAAGTCAGTGCATTTTGAAAATAATATATTTTGAAATAGTTATTAGAAAGTTTGAAATGTATGTGGTCTAAAAAAACCACCATTTCAGTTCTTTGTTTTTGTAGTGTAAAAATAACATGTTTATTATAGTATGGAAATTTAAAGGAGTATATTGTTAATTTTACTAAAAATATTTATGTACCAAGTGTGTGTATTGCATCAGTATGAATAGCAACATATTTAACACATTTTGTTCTTTCAGTGAGGTTAAAACTTTTCAGGTTANGTGTATTGCATCAGTATGAACAGCAACATATTTAACACATTTTGTTCTTTCAGTGAGGTTAAAACTTTTCAGGTTACAATAATGTTACTTTCATACAAGCAAAACTCTCCACTGCTCCATGAAAACGTTATGTATAGTAATTCAAAATGTTACCATCTCATAAGAAGAGCTGCGAAACAATGCAGTGTCTTGAAAGACATTAAACTAAAGTCCCCCTCCCTCTCAAATTCCATCCACCTGTAATGACAACCTAACTGTAATATACATTGATCATAGTATTATTTTACAAACATTGTTTGCTTTATTGACAAAACAGCTGTGGCAGAAGGATATATTTTGGCCATGCTGCTTTTCTAGAACTGTCAAAATTTAGTGCACTAGCATGAACTGGAGTATATCTCAGCCACAGTTTTTGACCAAGCCAAGTTTTTTTTAGTTTTTCATATAGTGGCATACCAGTTAAGGGCAATGATATTACAAAACCTTTATTTTATCGCTAGCAAACATTCTCAAACAATTTTTATTGAGACTACAATGGCAGTCACATATGGTGAAACAAGAAACTACGGAAACCTTGGGAGAGGAAATGGACAGTCAAGTGCATGGTACGGTGGTGTCTGTTTTTATATTTGTCCCATTTGTGAGTAATATAGTGTAATGACCAAAATAAATGCAACAAACATATTTTTTGGCCTATTTCCTTCAAATTGTCAACCTTGTAACCAAATTTTCCCACTGTCCTCAGAAAAAAGGTAATTATTTTGAGTGTGTCGCTGTTCTCAGGGTTGTAGAATTGAAAATTGACTCAACATATAATCCACATTTTTTGGATTTGATTAACATGCATTAGCAAATAAGCACATTCTGAAATCACATTATTTTGATTGATTGATGTTATTCTTAAAACGGTGCCATAATTGTTTTTCTTCATATTTGTCCACAGTATGGATTTGCACCAAAAGGCTCATCAGTGATCCTATATTCAGAGCATAAATACAGACATCATCAGTTCTGTGTGTTGACTGATTGGCCAGGTGGTGTTTATGGTTCTCCAACTGTAAACGGCTCCAGAGCAGGCGGTAACTAACATTTCAGAGTTATCAACTAATTTATTTGCTAGTTTTTAACATTGATAAATTTTATATATGGAATCCACTGTCTGCACTAATGTTTACTTAATACCTGTGTGCAAAATCAAAGCCGGTCTTTTGGTCTGCAAACATGTCACTTAAACAAAAAAGGTCTAATGAACAGGTTGTCCACCCACAGGAAAAACAGGGAAATGTCAGGGAATTTTCACCTGGGTCAGGGAAAATGTAAATAATTGCTACTCTGCAAAAATTGTTAGTTGTGTGAATACAGGATAATGTAATAATAAGCATATGCATTTTAAAACTTAAATTTTTAAGTTTGTGAACTGGCAATAATACATCTCTGCCAAATGACATAGGGCCTATATGTACAAAATAAAGTATTTGTGTGTTTCTAATGGGCTATCGTGTGAAGTCAATTGTATGTATCATGAAAAATATTGATGGGCTGAAAAAAATTTTGGCCCTGCTTACTTGGTCTGTTGCAGTACAATTTTATTTCAATTTTGCTGATAGCATATTTGTTCTATCAGCGGTGGAAAAATAGGTCAGGGAAAATGGTAAGATTCTGCCTGGAAGATAGGGAACAGTCGGGGAATTCCAAAATGGAATTTCAGTGGACATCCTAAAGAATGTTAAAATAACCCCCCCTCCCTTTTTTTTTCCCCTCCACTCTGTTACTCGTACATAGAAAGAAGGGACAAGAATGTGTTATCTTCCTCCCCATTCAATGCAGTACTCTCCCTCTTTCCTCGCCTCCTTTGATAGTGTTAACTACAGCCTTAAACCAGGCATAGTCAGTTAATGAAAATGAGGTGTGGAGAGAAGTATTATCAAGGGACAGCTAGGAGAGGGCAGGTAGTGCAAAACAAAGGAGCATGTATACACAAGAGATTTGTAATTTTGAAAAAGGTATTAAAATAGTGAACTTTGCACACTTTAGTTAATTTTTAAACAAGTACAAATAAAGGCTGCTATTCTAAAATAAGTAACTCCTTCAACTACGCAGAGCAGTTCAGATTCAGAAGCAGTATCATTCAATGGCTCACAGATGTAATGTTAATCTTCAGTTTTCATTCAGTGCATAGACAAGACATGGCATAAAAAGGTTTTCCTCTATTATTAGTTAATATAGTTTATTATAATTTTAACAATTTTTTATTGTATAATTAACACATGTGCAAAGTGCTGCAATCATATGTGCTGCATTTTTTTGCGGTCAGTTTAGTGCTTAGTGCTTCCAAAAGCACAATGGCATAATGGCACAATTTAAATTTTAAGGTTAAATCAATTACTTAAAATCTTATAACTAGAAAATGGATTGGTGGTTTACAATTACTATTAAGTATTACGTTAATACAAATTAAATAATTGATTGGGGTGATCAAAAAAATTATGTTAAAAAATATAAACATTACAAGGAAATTTAAAACAAAACAAAACTTTAAATCAATATTTACAGTAAACCTAGCCTTTAATAGGAAACTCTATAATTCACTTATAATAATCTTTTGACCAATCAATCTATTCATTGATGCAATCATTGATCATTCCATTTATCAATCTAACCATCAATGGATACATTTGTCCATCGATCCATTCATCAATTCACCTGTGTATTGATCCATCAACCCATCCACATATTGATCCATCAAACCATTAATTTTTCTATTTGCTGATTCCTCTGTCGATCCATCCTATCATTCAATCTGCCAATCCATCGAACTGGCTTTGTTTCATCCATCAATTTGTCTAACCATCCATAGTTTTGTCAATTCATCCATGGTTCTGTTGATCCATCCATTATTCTGTTGATCCATCGATCTGTCTGTCCGTCCATCAATCTATCTCTCCATCCCTACATTAATTGTCAGGCCATCCATTCATCGATCCGTTGACCCATCTGTTCATTCATCTGTTACATCTATAAATTTTTCTTTACAACCATTAATGCTGATTCATCCATCAAATTTGTAGATTCACCCATAAAAATTTTTTTATACATCCATCAGTTGGCTGATACAACCATCAGTTTGTTGGTTCATACATCAATTTGTCGGTTCATCCATCAATTTGTTGGTTCATCCATCAATTTGTCTGTACATCCAATGATGTGTTGATATATCAACATTTTAATCCATTCATAGATCTGTTGATCCATCAGTTTATCAATCCATCCATTGGTCTGTCAATACATCCATCCAGTCATTCATCATTTTGTTAACAATTTCACTGCTGGACATGAAAATGTAATATTTTAAGGACTGCTTTGCATTTTTTTTTTTTTTATAGGTATTTTGGTGTTTTACTATAAAAATCAATGAATAAACTTACAAAAAATGCCTTGCATTGAATGAAAGTTTAAAGTTTGTATTTAAATTTTATGTATCCTAAGTTAGAAATATAAATATTGGAAATTTTGAAATATCAGTTTTAAAAATAGTCTTTTCGCACACAAACGAAAAATTGAACGTAGTTAGCACATGAGCATTATAAACCATAAATTATACTAAGTAATACTGCTTCAATTTATATTTCAAAAAAGTGTTCAAAAACTGTTAAGTTCTCATTTTTGTCCATTCTTCATGGAAGATTTATGAAGCACTGGTTTATGCAAAGAGCCACCTTACACACATTACACTGATAGCTGAACAAATAAATAAATATATATATATATATATATATATATATATTT
>NQII01004723.1:237626-257166 GCA_002778355.1 Clitarchus hookeri | reverse complement strand
AGTCTGTCCATCCGCCCTCCTTCCCTCTGTTTGTCCCTCCTTCCTTCTCTCCCTCCTTCGCTCTGTCTGTCCCTCCGCCTCTCCATCATTCCCTCCCTCCTTCCTTCCCTCCTGCTTTTCGTCCATCCCTCCTTCCATCCCTCCTCACACCATCTATCGCTCTCTCAGTCCATCCCTCTATCCGTTCCTGCCCTCCTCCACTCCTCCCTCCATCCATCTGTCCCTCCTTGCCACCACATTCCTCGCTTGCTCTGTCCCTCTCTCTGTCCGCCCCTGCCTCAGTTAGTCCCTGTCTCCATCCCTCCCTCCTTCCATCACTCACTCATTCGATAGTGGTAATATTACGAATTTTTTGGTCAAAGTTGAAATGAACGTAGTCAATATGGCCATGACAGTTACAAGAGATCGGCTTACAACATTAGTCTTCCTTTTGTAAACAAAAATAGTTCTTATGTAGCAATCGCCACGTTCAGTTGTTTCTTTGGTCTGGTGGCGTGAGTGTGGCACCTTCTGTTTTTTGTGACGTCCTTCATTTTCTTAAGCTTTAGGCGTTCATGGAGATTTTCAAGTTCTTTAGTATATACTGACTCTGCAGGCTCCTTTCCTAAGGCCAGGTGCATTTTGCACTGCATTAGAATAGATTAGTTAACAAAAATAGTAACAGTACAGTAGTCTTTGCGCGTGATGTAAGAAACTGTTTCAGACAATTAAAAGGGCTAAGTTGGGCTGTGCTGTTTTTTTTTGTGTAAGTTAATATTTCTCGTTCATGTTTTTTTGTGACAACTTTTTGACAATTGAAGAATTATGTTTTCCATATCACTAATTATGACTTTCTGGGATTATCTGTCTAAACAAAAAGGTACCGTTTTAATTGAAACTCATTACAATGACAGTTTCAAAGTGTCCATTCAATAAATTTAAAATCAAATCTTTTATTTGATACAGATTTTGTTAATAAGAACTAAGTTACTAAAAATTTGAAATTTGGTAACATAGTGAATCAGGATAAATTCTTTTTTAAATAACCGTTTTCATGTATTTGAATTGAACAGAATTTCTTCGTCTCGTCTCGATTTTGTCTCGAACTAAAAAAAGTGCTTCTCGCACACCTCTAATATGTAAAACAAAACACAACAAAGTTGTCCACAACGTCTATACATGAGAGAAAACGACCTGAACAATGGGCTTCTTATTTACACACAATAGCAAACTTGTTGGGGGGGTTGTTTGGGGAGTTGCAGAGGTATGACTAGAGACTAGATTATATTGTGAATAACACCAAAATGCATGAGAAAAAGTACTCCACTGTATTAGTAAAACTATAATTATTTCTTCTAACAAATATACTCTGAATATTTTTGTAATATACTAGCCATTGTATGGAAACTTCAACATTTCTACAAGAAAATAGTTGAATCTAAAATGAGATTATATGTTTTCATTATTTTATTTTAAATAATGCACTTTCCCTTCATTAGAGTAAAACCTTTTTAAAAAGTTCCCTTTCCAAAAAAAAATTTTCTTTACCTTAAATTTTTTTACTATGTATTGTTCTTTAAAAGCTAAGTATTACACAAATGTTATGTCAGTATGTGTCTAAATTTGCATTTTTATTAACTGTGTTGAGCATTTACATAACTAAAAATAATACACACAGAAATCTTACATTTTTAAAAGATAATTGAGCTAAAATTAAAACATGTCAACATGTTGCACTACAGACATTATCAATTTGTGTAATTAATGCACACAAGAAGCGTGCCACCATGCCAAGTTGGATTTAAATCACATTAATTATTCCATAGATACAGTATGTAACACAGAGGGCGATGAATTACCCGAATCACTTGATTTCTCTACAATCTCAGGTTCATCAAACACCTGTGACTTTATTGCAGGCCTTATTCTGATATTTCATCATACTCTCTGTAAGAGTACAATTAGTATGTTAGTTTAGGTAGTTTATGAAATATAATACTGTTGCTATCTTAGAAAATGTCAGAATCTACAAATAATCTAATTTAATGGTCACCTAAATATAGCCACTGTACAAAGTTTCACTGAAAAACCAGTAATTATAATTGTTTTGTAAATATGACATTCTAACGTAACATTTTAATGACTACTATTTTGAATATAGTGTCGGATACACTTGAATCATACTTGTATGCCAAATTTTATGTGAATAACTAGTTCCTGATATATAATGTAAAAGGTTTTATTTTGAAGGTGGTGCAATATTGCAAAATTGCAGATAAAAGATGTACTGTGATAAATGCTTGCAGTAGGTACTGCCAGCATTCAAAGTTTAGTTAAAATCGGTCAAATAGTTTAGTGGATATGATGCACAAACTTAAAATATTTAAATGACTGCCATTTTAAAATTACTGTCTGATATACTAAAAACAATTTTGGTAGGCATTGATTGGATGCAGTGGCGCAACATCTCTAATTTGAACATATCAATTTTTTCATTTGCAAAATAACTGTGCAATACAATACATTTGCGGTATTGTTTATTCATCAGCTATGGTTACGTGCTGTAGTCATGATCTTTCTTTCTTTGTTAGGTATAATAGCAGCCTGCTGGGCAACCATGATATCTTTTGGCCTTAAAGGTTACGTGGATGCAACAACAAAAATCATAGAGACAACACGATACATTGAACAAAGGTATTTATGTTTTGATGTACTGTATATATATGAATTTTTTTTTAGTAAACCTGAAACTAACTAAATAATTCATTTTCACCAAACAGTGTTCCTACTGTGATAGAATTAGTAGAGTATTGCATGAATTCTGTCATTTTTAAAAGCGAGTAACATGGGTGACCTTGGCCATCAAATACACGTGCATAAAATTAACCAGTGCAGGCAATAATAATACAATAAACCAATAATAGATGTTAAACATACATAAAATTAATTTAAACATATAGTTACAAGTACAAAGTAGTTACAGATTCAAACTGACTGAGTATTCTCGTACCGTAATACCACAGCTCACAGCTAAGGGTTATGAGAACTGCAGTTATTGTCTGTGGCCCAGTGCCGAGCTAGGGGTGAAGTGGCATGGAATACTAGCCATGCCTTCTGAAGCAAGTTGTGCACTGGCCAACAGATGGCAGCACAGTCCCCTATTTTGCTGCTGTGTCGCACAGAGTATCTATCACACTCTTTTAAAAGTAAATTTTTCATTCCGTACTGGCTCAAAACGACTCGGTTTTTAAATATATTGCATCAAATTAATGTAGAAATATTTAAAAAATACTCTGCAACAGATGTGCGGCCTCTTCAATTAATATGAAGCATGCACTTGGCGATGTTAACACAAGCTACAACTTAAGCAGAAGACAAATGAAGCTAACTATCACACGGTTTAAGTTCCATTTCGTTTAAACACCTACACATTATTCTAGAACAAAGTTTAATTTGTTACACTAATAACAGCTGTAACAATATAAAATAAAATACATAAAAATTTTGTCCATAAATTCCTTGTCTACACATTTCTTTGATGTCTTGTGCAAAAGTAGACAGAACATGAAATATTCTTGCAATTGTTAATGCATCAAAGTTAAAAGCAAGAATGTCAACCACTGTTTCTAATTTTCTATCTGTTCCTTATGCACACACAGGAATTCTAATGCGTTGCATTCAATCCTCCCCTCTCCAATAAGGTGGTGACTCTTCAGATCTTCCACCCGGGCAAAGTTACATTCATGTAGACATGGACTATGCAGCATAGTCTGTGGGCCTACAGCATAAATCTGCATGTATTTCTTGTCCAAGTGTATTTATATTTTTCTATCAGCCCCCTGAAAAATAAAACCGGTTTTACTGTACAGTAAAGCACCACGTTAACAAACATTTCATTATAACGAACAACTGTTCTGCTCCTGACAAAAGCCGATGCAATACAATGGATTTTCGTTTCACTTAAACAAATTTTTACATTACTTCTGGCATGTTAATAAAATATTCATATTAACAAACAATTGACAACTAACGCCATAAATTCAATTTTTTTTCCTNACAGTAAAGCACCACGTTAACAAACATTTCATTATAACGAACAACTGTTTTGCTCCTGACAAAAGCTGATGCAATACAATGAATTTTCGTTTCACTTAAACAAATTTTTACATTACAACTTCTGGCATGTTAATAAAATATTCATATTAACAAACAATTGACAACTAACGCCATAAATTCAATTTTTTTTCCTTCCTCAAGATAACTGAACATTTCGCAAAATAATGCAATGTTTACAAAAGACTGTCACGGCAGCGTCATAGCTATTCCACAGATGTTATCGTGACTTGAGATGATGAAACCATGGCAAATTGTCACACAAATTCGCGTCTTGGTACGTGAAGCGCTTGAGGTGCAGCGGGTGTGTGCCTCAAGAGTTGAGAACTGTGGGATGTTACCTATATTTTTAACTATGCTTGTTAGGGTAGAGCAGTGTCCTGTCACTGTACGCACATGCCATTATGGGAAATGTACATTACTGTATATGTATGTCCTTATATGTTCATCAATCCATAAACACAACTCGCAGCAGTCACTAAGAGGACGAACCAAGCCTGTGTGTGACCAGCGATAGCGTATTGGCATGATGTAGACTGCAGTGANGTATGTCCTTATATGTTCATCAATCCATAAACACAACTCGCAGCAGTCACTAAGAGGACGAACCAAGCCTGTGTGTGACCAGCGATAGCGTATTGGCATGATGTAGACTGCAGTGACCTAAACTTGTCAGCAATTTATGTCTTATGCTGTAAATACTAAAGCTTGGTAATTTTGTAATCTGTCTCGTATTACAATTACAGTAGATACAAAATAACAATTTTTTAAAAATTTATTTGGCATGGAACACATTAATTTTTTTTGCGGTGCATCTAAAAATATTATTTTCCCACTGCTTATTTAGGCATTAAATGTTCTGTGATATAAGTAACTACAGTTCAGTATATAAAAATTAGAGTGCTAATCTTGAAATGTTTGTATATTTATAGTAATCTTAACAAATTGAAAATGTACGGATTTTTGTAAAAAAGCATTGTAAATTTAGGTTACATGAGACCCTTGAGAGTAACTTGGGACACTTAAAAAAAATTTCTTTATGCACAATTCACAGCTTGGAGTAAAATGATACATTATACGTTTCTGACAAAAACAGATTTAATGAAACTAATAATTATATTTCATAGATGTCACATGTGCAAGTAAAATTCCTTTATAAGTGTCCAAAGTTACCCACAGTGTCCCAAGTAACTCCAGTTCACAGTAACTGTATAATAGTCTCAAAGCTTGTAGTGCTCGTGGTTGTGTAGCCAGAATACTCGCCTCACACTTTTAGTCTTAAGTAACAGGTACACAGTGAATGGTTTTTTTCTGGTTTGTATTGCAGGTTGCGTAAGATGGACAGCCTGTTTGTGTTTGGCACCCCAGCCACATCGGTGATTGCCATAGGTTCCAAAGTGTTCCACATCTACCGTCTGTCGGATGCGCTGAGCAAGCGAGGGTGGAACCTCAACCCCTTGCAGTACCCTCCAGGCATTCACCTGTGCGTCACGTACATGCACACAGCAGACGGAGTGGCAGAGAGGTTCATTGCAGATGTTGAGGAGGAACTGAAGGTCATCTTGAAAGACCCAGGGAAAGACGTCGAGGGCAAGTTGGCNGGTTCATTGCAGATGTTGAGGAGGAACTGAAGGTCATCTTGAAAGACCCAGGGAAAGACGTCGAGGGCAAGTTGGCCATGTACGGGATGTCGCAGAGCATTCCGGACCGCTCCATTGTCGGTGACTTTACTCGTTTCTTTTTGGACTCCATGTACTACACACCTGCAAAGCAGTCATGATAACTGCTGCCAGATGTGAAGAAGGCCAGTTGGAATTAGGAAGGTTTCTTGGAAAAATTACACAAATCCAAAGATATTTTTCTTCCCATCCACCACTGTGAAATGCAGACCTTCGTTGTTATATATGTGTAACAAATATTCTCACTATTAGATTTGCTTTCAAATATGAAGGATTATCTCTTCGAGAATGCATTGTTTGATATGCTGTACTTGGTTCAGAAAGAAAACACTTTTGCAAGAGGTTTTTTTTTTTTTTGGGTTGGTTTTGTTTGTCTGTATATGCTGTGTGTGAGGTTGTTTCACAGATTTTTTACATTTAACGAGGAGGTTAAGTGTACAGACGAAACTTAGTGTGGGTTGTAGTTTATTTTGTACATATAGNGGTTCATTGCAGATGTTGAGGAGGAACTGAAGGTCATCTTGAAAGACCCAGGGAAAGACGTCGAGGGCAAGTTGGCTATGTACGGGATGTCGCAGAGCATTCCGGACCGCTCCATTGTCGGTGACTTTACTCGTTTCTTTTTGGACTCCATGTACTACACACCTGCAAAGCAGTCATGATAACTGCTGCCAGATGTGAAGAAGGCCAGTGGGAATTAGGAAGGTTTCTTGGAAAAATGACACAAATCCAAAGATATTTTTCTTCCCATCCACCACTGTGAAATGCAGACCTTCGTTGTTATATATGTGTAACAAATATTCTCACTATTAGATTTGCTTTCAAATATGAAGGATTATCTCTTCGAGAATGCATTGTTTGATATGCTGTACTTGGTTCACAAAGAAAACACTTTTGCAAGAGGTTTTTTTTTTTTGTGTTGGTTGTGTTTTTCTGTATATGCTGTGTGAGGTTGTTTCACAAAGGTTAGATGTTTCACAGATTTTTTTACATTTAACGAGGAGGTTAAGTGTACAGACGAAACTTAGTGTGGGTTGTAGTTTATTTTGTACATATAGNTTTTTTTACATTTAACGAGGAGGTTAAGTGTACAGACGAAACTTAGTGTGGGTTGTAGTTTATTTTGTACATATAGTGTGCAGTGCATTTTTGGGCACCTTGTGTTTATCGTATCTTCGTCAAATGGTTTGCTATTCTGACAGTATATTCAAGGATTCATGTTATGAAGTAAATATCTTTCCAAAAGTATGTAAATTATTTAGTTTTCAATCTAAAAATATTCAATTGGTACAACCTTTAAAATAAAATCATTTTCCCCATGAACTGAATCTGGAGAAAGCGTATCCCTTGTTTCATCCAGTACTATCTAATGTGTTTAAAAAATTGAGCCACATTGCCATGAATATTACAATTATAAACGGAGATGTATAATTGTTATTTTTTCGTTCACCATTTAGAAGCGAGTGGTTGTGGGCCATATGTGTTGAAAGTTGATTATGCCTTCACATTCTGCTGCTTATAACGTTGCCACACACTTGAGGTTAGGTGATTTTAGTGTGTACTTGGCGGTGGTTTATGAGTTTTGGGTTTCCGTGGTTGGCAAGTTTGTTCTCTAAGCCTTGTTTGTGGCTACTGTGTTAAGCTGGCGTCAAGGGTTTGTGTGACTTGGGAGGTACAGGGAGTGGCAGCGACACACTACCATTGGGCACTGAGTACACAGTACTAACCAGAAAGAACCTGCGTGTGTATTTATGTATACTTTTATGTTCACAGAGTCTGAATGACAAAGAAACTAAATGTTTTTACTAGCATTACAAAGTGAAATGGGCGCCTGTTAATCAACAACAGTGCTGATGCTAACGGCTTAGTGACATGGCAGGTTTCTTCATGTTGTATACACATATGTATTTTGCAGCTTCTGAACTTTACAGTTATGTTGGGTTTTGGCTAAGCCAACAAATAATACATACTTCACAAATATTGTATTAGTGGATCACAAAAATCTGAGACCAAGATATAATTTATTCAGGTGCATTTGCCTGTAATGGTCTGTAGGCAAGTAGACGTGCTTGTTATTTCTAAAAAATTTATTTAACATATTCCTGTACATTATTTCATTGATAAGGTAAGTTCAGACAGAACAGTTAATCATCTTAATTTCAGTTGAATTTTTTATTTTATCAACTTTTTATGCTGTATACACATTTATCAGCATTCATTTTTTGGTTTTTTTTTTTATTTATGATAATTCAACATAGGATTGCACAAAAATGGTTAGTTGACTGCTCTTGTTAAGTTGAGGAACAATAAATTAGCTGTGTTGGTTTCGTCAAACATTGTATCTTCAATTATGTCTGTAAGCATCATTTATGTTTTGTGGCAAGTTTGATTGCTTTTGACATGCCATTTTACATTATTATTCCTGTATAAATTATTTACATTTGTAGGTAACAAAGCTTTCTTGGTTGTGTTTTGGATTCAGGAATATGCATTCTCTATCAAAAAATGTATTATATAAATTTAAATCAGAATACATTTGAGCGTACGTAACTTAATTTTTGCTTTGCCGATTCCGTCCAGTTTTGTTGCATTCCACATAAAATTATATTTGTATCTTAATGAGAATTGGTTTCTAGTTTGAATGGAAATCCCGTATTTATAACTTTTTTTCCATGGTGGGTATATGTTAGCATACATAAAGTTCCTGTTATGTTTATTATTTGTACGGATTTTCAAAAATGTAAATTATATAATTTACTGTGACAAATATCAAAGTTGTCAGTTGATTGTATAAATTTTACAAAGTCTTGTAGAATCAGTAATTTTAAGTTTTTATGTATTGTTATTTTTTTGCATGTGTCTATTTGTACACAAATATATTTTATGGTTTTTGTACGTAATTTCAAATATTGAAAGGTATGGAAACAAAAAAATTTTTAGAATACTGCATAAACAGATTTATTGTTTTATTTGCAGGCAGTCCTCAACTTTCATACATTCGAAATTTTTACAATTCGCTCTTTCATACACGACATATTATCACCGCTAAATCAACTATCATATGACCAATTTGGTCTTTCATACATATAGCAACCTACCAACATATTGATAAAGCACTGTTAGTTGCCATCTAACCACTGCCTACCATGTTTCCCAGCCTTCGTGGATCATATGTTATGAATGTTTAGATATGGCTGTCATATGGGCATAATACAAATGAGGGCTTCTGTTAATATAATATATGAATCACTGGAAAACTTTTACATAGTTTTTACAACTTACGTACATTGTTTTTACAACTTACAAAATAAAAAAAATGTTACATTTGCACAACAATTTTACAGAAAGTAGAAAGCATATTTAATTAAATTATTTATTCACATAATACTTGCAATCAAATACGTATACAAGTGTTGAAAATCAACATTTCCGGCAAGTAAGTATTGCACATGTATATTTATTTGTGATTTTCAATTAAATACTTGTTAAAAATAACATGTTTATCAATTATATATATTTTCTTTCTGTTTCTACCAAAATAAATTTTTATTTTTAAATTTTTTTTTGTAACTTTGGGACGGAATCCCTCTTATTACATGCGTATATAGGTACGATTCAACTTTCATACACACTTTCAGGAACACATTGTATNAACTTTCATACACACTTTCAGGAACACATTGTATGAAAGTAGAGGACTGCCTGTATTTCCATGGTAAATTTTTAGGGTTTACTCTTTTATAAAGTTGATTGAAAATTTTTGTATAGAGGTGTCACTCACATATTTTTACAGAGTCCTATACTATTCAATATATACACAGTATTTCAAATTCCTGATGTAAAAGATAGTTTTGTGTAGTGCAGAGTATGTGATTTGGTATATGTATATAAATGTCAAATTACAAAAACTATTTGACAAGGGAGGTGTCATCAGTGTGCCAAGAGTGTTTATTTTTGTAACAGGATTTTGCGGCAGTATAAAAAGAATATTTATGTGGTTAACACAAAGAATAAATTTAAAGTAAANATTTTTGTAACAGGATTTTGCGGCAGTATAAAAAGAATATTTATGTGGTTAACACAAAGAATAAATTTAAAGTAAAGCAATAGTTATTTAAGTCATGCATGTGCAGTATGATTTAGAAATATTTTTCAACTTTCAGGTATGCTGTATTTAGTAAAATTATTAGCTGCTTTTATAAAACTAGCTGCACTTTTTTCTGTGTGAGATTAATTTTTACATTTTGTATCCCCAGCATTGGGCAAGAGTTTATAGTAATATCAAGCATTAATTTGTAGGCGTTACAGTTTTGTTTTTGAAATTTTGGCATATATGTTTTCATTCCAAAGGTTATAACTTTGTCTAGAGCCGCCTGTTTATCATAGTGTGCGAAATCATGACATTTTTTGCAGAAATGCTGTAAGTAGAAA
The DNA here is from genome assembly GCA_002778355.1 of Clitarchus hookeri. Taxonomy (NCBI): domain Eukaryota; kingdom Metazoa; phylum Arthropoda; class Insecta; order Phasmatodea; family Phasmatidae; genus Clitarchus; species Clitarchus hookeri. The sequence continues at coordinate 246,964 of NQII01004723.1, read as the reverse complement.
GTTGATTATCTGGACTAATAGGGACCAAAGGGAATTCGGATAATAGAAATATGTTGAAAATGAAGATAAAAGAATTTGTAAAAAATCATTTTCACACAATGTAAAATTTATTACACATGCATAGAACATAATAAGCTTAGTCAAAACAGAAACTGTACATAAAATAAAAAAAATTACATCAGTTAACTTGTAACCACCCCCCTCCCAGGCGTTTACTGTGAATGACGCGTGAAAGGGCACATCACAAGAACCGACACAAGTGCTTGTCTCTCCTCCGCGGGTACTGGAAACACTGTCGAAAGAGACTTTTATGTTTTTTCTATTCTCTTTATTTTTAAAACGAGTCCAGATAACTGGTTGTCCGTATAACTGACGTTCCGATAATCAACTTTCTACTGTTCCCACAAAATTAAACAAATTGTATGCAAAATCGTGAAAAACATTGCGTAATGAACGTGTGTCTTATTCTGTTTACATTTCACTCAATTTTTCAATGGAAGTCGATTAATACATGCAATAATGAGATATATCTCAACATTGATTGTATATTGGTACAGTTGAAATAAAAAAACTAAGGTTTTTAATAACTTAACAACGAAAACTTTGCATGCTTCAAATAGGGCTAAGGCAAACAGTAAAAAAATGATTGACGTGCAAGTGGTTAAATATTATTATTCAATAAGTATTTGGTGTACAGTGTGTGGCATTTGGGTTTTGTTTACTTGTTCGTGCAAATTTAAATTTCAAGGAGATGTGTCCATCGAGTGGGCCAGGAAGTATACATGTTTGAAACATATTGTCAGCGCTATCTGCAAAAAAATAATGTTTGCGCAGGAGGCAAAACAGTCTCAAGTTGCACCAATATCAGGTGTTAAATGCCAAATTTCACTTTCCAACATCGTTTCTCGCTCAAAGACAGCAAAAGATGACAAACAATAATTTATAATGTTTGTGTGTTCATGGATGCTAATATTCCATTAGAGAAAATTGATCATCCTAAATTAAGAGATTGGCTAGTAAGTACATTGAAGGTATCATAAAAAAAAATTGTTATCCTTTGATTTATAAATTACAACAGTTCATTTCCTATTAGGTCTGTTGCCAATCATATTCCAGGGCTACATTTCTTCCACTTTTCCCAGGTACTGGTTATTTACCTACAGCTAGCAGGCTACGAGATGCAAATGTCCTCGATTAATACATGTGAAAATTAAGAATACTGTCGAGGAAAAGCAGGTTTCTATTCTTTGAGACGAAACCACTGACTGAAAAGGACAGTGTGTGTTCATAGTTTTCATCTCGGTTCTTGAACATGGTAATAGTTCTTTTCAGAAACTGTATGTAGCAGGTATGTATGTAGCAGTGTGAAGGTATAAAAAAGAATGCAAATGCCACGGAATGCTCCCAAGAAATTGTTTTGGTCACACAGGAACTTTGCATTTTGTATGAGATTATTGTTTCCGTCACTCAGATTTCACACGATACATAAACATGACTAAATGCGTAAATGGTATTAGAATTCTAGTGTCTGAGGGACTTCTGTACACTAGGTGACAAATTTGTGGGCTGCTGAACTCAAGAAACTCGAATGTGTGATTCAAACTAAACATGTTTTCATGAACACACTCAAAAGAAAACATGCATTTACACATATCTTCTCTGAAAGAAAAATACAGTATTTACTCATGTACAGCCCTCCTATGTGTGTGATTTGGTTGATTTTGTCAACACCTCCCAAGATGTCGGCACAACTGTGCAAGAATACAGTGTCAAGCTACATTTCTTGTAGAACATTTCAGCAAGTACTGCAAGCTGTTGCAGTTGCTTGAAAGTTTGTGAGTCCCCTTTGCTCTTGCACTGGATACAAAATTAAATTATTAAGCAGTTTTTTTTTTCTTCTCCAAAATACTTTTGATACATTAGAGACCGTACCGAGGTAAAAAGGGACAGTTTAGCATCCCAATTTAAAGCTGTTGCTTCAAAATGTTTGAATAAACTAGTAGAGCTAAGGGAAAGTGACAGCAAAATAATTTATTTCCGCAGTTGGTTTCTTGACCCGAGAAATGTAATTAAAAGTTCCCCTAGTAACGTTAGTTGAAATGTATACCACTTATGAAACAGCCTGCTCCAAGCCAGTACTTGGAGTCATACTTTGTTTTCAGGGCTATTGTGAAGATTGTAGCAGAGTCTGGAATTATGTCGATGTACTGAATATTTTCTGTCTGAGATCAGACTTTCCATGTTCTGTGGAGTGTTCTGTGCAGGCTATGTGGATTCCTGTAAGCAATGTTGACTGATAACAAGGTATCTTGTTTTACGGGATCATTATGACTGACGGAAAAGTAGTACCTCTGCAGAAAATACGGTACGGAGCTAACTGCATTTGCTTTTTCATTAAGCTAAAGTTTAAAAAAAAAAACCTCAATTTCAAATTTTAGAGAAGTAATTCATAGGGATAAAATTGTTTTGTCACTGTTAATTAAAGTGCTTTTATTTCCCATCAAATTTTAATTAAAGTAAAATTTTCGCAACTAAACACTTAATTTTTTAATTTTTTTTTTTCCAAAATATTAGAAATGCGGCATAATTATTTTCACAAATGATTTGAAATGCACTAAAATTGATAAGAAAAAGTTGATAAAATCTATTATTTATATTAACTGCAAACTGGTGGCTCTATACATCGGGTACCTTTGTGTTTTAATGCACGCTTCATAATAAACTGCTCTAAAATTAAAAATTTGTCTGTGCATGTATTACAATGTAAGTATTTTGAGATGTTCATCCTGACTTACAATGGGTGATTGATATTTTGCTTTATGTTGGACATTTATATTTTAAAGCCATGTGTCTGTGATCTCATGTGTTTTGTAAGTAAGCAGTATTTACTCTCGCAGAAGAAAAATTGTATTTTTGTTGTCGTTAACCAATAAATATATGTGAAGTGCAATTGGCATAGTACATTATGTTGTCTGTGGTCGCCATATGAAGTGTACTCTTGTTTATGGTTGTGCTATCAAAATTTTTTATACATAATTAAAACCCAGTAGTAATGATATGTGTGATAAAATGACTATTGTACATGTTTTTCTGGGTCTATTGAATGTTTAGTGACAAGTAGAGCTCTATTATATGCTAAGTTATGTATTGAGAGTACAGTAGAACCTTTCCGAAACGACCCCTCACGGTTTTCAGAAATACGCTGTTATGGAAGGAAGGTAGTTATAAATGTTTTGGGAAATTTTGGACCAACTTTGACCCACCCCCAACCCCTACTATGCTAATAAATCCCATAAAATAAGCCCCTGTTTCCCTGCTGTCAGGGGGAGAAGCAGTATGGCATCATTAATTGAACAGACTAGCCAGGCATGGCATGGCATCAAAATACATCAGTAGAAATGTTACCAGAGGAAGGTGGTTTTGGAACCATGCTCTTTATTAGTGAGGGTGAAAAATTAGTAGAGAGGGGATGGGAGTTTCATTTGTTTGATGCAGGCCTGAACTCTGAGTGATATACACATACACATCACTCTGGTGAGGTGAGTGTTGCTATTGCCCGGTCCTGCGAATCACAAGTAGATTCCTGAAAACTCAGAAGAAAATTAAGGGAGCTGGCCAGTGAGTGTTAGCTTGTGCCAACAATGGATGGCATTATTATTCTAGGAGATACCATTTGTTACTTTATAACATAAATTAATGAATAGCGAACTGCATCTGTGTGGTGTGTGTTCATGCATCTGTGTGTGAAATTGCTGTCCAGTCTTGCAGCAGGCAAGCCACTATAGCTTAAGGCAACCAGACCACCTCTCATTGCGCTGTTCCATTGAAGAGTAACTGCATAGATCATTTGCCAACAATATTCTGGCAAGCCTGACTGATGACAATGTGCCGTACACCATTTATCGTTGGTTATTGATCACATTGTTGCATTCAGTGAGATGCNATTTTTGTAACAGGATTTTGCGGCAGTATAAAAAGAATATTTATGTGGTTAACACAAAGAATAAATTTAAAGTAAACCAATAGTTATTTAAGTCATGCATGTGCAGTATGATTTAGAAATATTTTTCAACTTTCAGGTATACTGTATTTAGTAAAATTATTAGCTGCTTTTATAAAACTAGCTGCACTTTTTTCTGTGTGAGATTAATTTTTACATTTTGTATCCCCAGCATTGGGCAAGAGTTTATAGTAATATCAAGCATTAATTTGTAGGCGTTACAGTTTAGTTTTTGAAATTTTGGCATATATGTTTTCATTCCAAAGGGTATAACTTTGTCTAGAGCCGCCTGTTTATCATAGTGTGCGAAATCATGACATTTTTTTGCAGAAATGCTGTAAGTAGAAAGTTGATTATCTGGACTAATAGGGACCAAAGGGAATTCGGATAATAGAAATATGTTGAAAATGAAGATAAAAGAATTTGTAAAAAATCATTTTCACACAATGTAAAATTTATTACACATGCATAGAACATAATAAGCTTAGTCAAAACAGAAACTGTACATAAAATAAAAAAAATTACTTCAGTTAACTTGTAACCACCCCCCTCCCAGACGTGTTTACTGTGAATGACGCGTGAAAAGGTACATCACAAGAACCGACACAAGTGCTTGTCTCTCCTCCGCGGGTAATGGATACACTGACGAAAGAGACTTTTATGTTTTTTCTATTCTCTTTATTTTTAAAACGAGTCCAGATAACTGGTTGTCAGTATAACTGACGTTCCGATAATCAACTTTCTACTGTTCATCCACAAAATTAAACAAATTCTATGCAAAATCGTGAAAAACATTGCGTAATGAACGTGTGTCTCTTATTCTGTTTACATTTCACTAAATTTTTCAATGGAAGTCGATTAATACATGCAATAATGAGATATATCTCAACATTGATTGTATATTGGTACAGTTGAAATAAAAAAACTAAGGTTTTTAATAACTTAACAACGAAAACTTTGCATGCTTCAAATAGGGCTAAGGCAAACAATAAAAAAATGATTGACGTGCAAGTGGTTAAATATTATTATTCAATAAGTATTTGGTGTACAGTGTGTGGCATTTGGGTTTTGTTTACTTGTTCGTGCAAATTTAAATTTCAAGGAGATGTGTCCATCGAGTGGGCCAGGAAGTATACATGTTTGAAACATTGCCAGCGCTATCTGCAAAAAATAATGTTTGCGCAGGAGGCAAAACAGTCTCAAGTTGCACCAATATCAGATGTTAAATGCGGAATTTCACTTTCCGACATCGTTTCTCGCTCAAAGAAAGCAAAAGATGACAAACAATAATTTATAATGTTTGTGTGTTCATGGATGCTAATATTCCATTAGAGAAAATTGATCATCCTAAATTAAGAGATTGGCTAGTAAGTACATTGAAGGTATCATAAAAAAAAATTGTTATCCTTTGATTTATAAATTTTAGAACCCGCAAAATTACAACAGTTCGTTTCCTATTAGGTCTATTGCCAATCATATTCCAGGGCTACATTTCTTCCACTTTTCCCAGGTACTGGTTATTTACCTACAGCTAGCAGGCTACGAGATGCAAATGTACCTCGATTAATACATGTGAAAATTAAGAATGCTGTTAAGGAAAAGCAGGTTTCTATTCTTTGAGACGAAACCACTGACCGAAAAGGACAGTATGTGTTCATAGTTTTCATCTAGGTTCTTGAACATGGTATTAGTTTTTTTCAGAAACTGTATGTAGCAGGGGTGAAGGTATAAAAGGAATGCAAATGCCACAGAATGCTCCCAAGAAATTGTTTTGGTCAGACAGGAACTTTGCATTTTGTATGAAATTATTGTTTCCATCACTCAGATTTCACACGATATATAAACATGACTAAATGCGTAAATGGTATTAGAATTCTAGTGTCTGAGGGACTTCTGTACACACAATGCCGGGCCCATAAAGTTAACTTGGTGACAAATTTGTGGGCTGCTGAACTCAAGAAACTCGAATGTGTGATGCAAACTAAGCATGTTTTCATGAACACACTCAAAAGAAAACATGCATATACACATATCTTCTCTGAAAGAAAAATACAGTATTTACTCATGTACAGCCCTCCTATGTGTGTGATTTGGTTGATTTTGTCAACACCTCCCAAGATGTCGGCACAACTGTGCAAGAATACAGTGTCAAGCTACATTTCTACAACTGCAAGCAGTTGCTTGAAAGTTTGCGAGTCCCCTCCCCTTTGCTCTTGCACTGGATACAAAATTAAATTATTTAGCGGTTTTTTTTTCTTCTCCAAAATACTTTTGATATATTAGAGACCGTACCGAGGTAAAAAGGGACAGTTTAGCATCCCAATTTAAAGCTGTTGCTTCAAAATGTTTGAATAAACTAGTAGAGCTAAGGGAAAGTGACAGCAAAATAATTTATTTCAGCAGTTGGTGTCTTGACCCGAGAAATGTAATTAAAAGTTCCCCTAGTAACGTTAGTTGAAATGTATACCACTTATGAAACAGCCTGCTCCAAGCCAGTACTTGGAGTCATACTTTGTTTTCAGGGCTATTGTGAAGATTGTAGCAAGGTCTGGAATGATGTCGATGTACTGAATATTTTCTGTCCGAGATCAGACTTTCCATGTTCTGTGGAGTGTTCTGTGCAGGCTATGTGGATTCCTGTAAGCAATGTTGACTGATAACGAGGTATCTTGTTTTACGGGATCATTATGACTGACGGAAAAGTAGTACCTCTGCAGAAAATACGGTACGGAGCTAACTGCATTTGCTTTTTCAGTAAGCTAAAGTTTAAAAAAAAAACCTCAATTTCAAATTTTAGAGAAGTAATTCATAGGGATAAAATTGTTTTGTCACTGTTAATTAAAGTGCTTTTATTTCCCATCAAATTTTAATTAAAGTAAAATTTTCGCAACTAAACACTTAATTTTTTAATTTTTTTTTTTTTTCCAAAATATTAGAAATGCAGCATAATTATTTTCACAAATGATTTAAAATGCACTAAAATTGATAAGAAAAATTTGATGAAATCTATTATTTATATTAACTGCAAACTGGTGGCTCTATACATCGGGTACCTTTGTGTTTTAATGCACGCTTCATAATAAACTGCTCTAAAATTAAAAATTTGTCTGTGCATGTATTACGATGTAAGTATTTTGAGATGTTCATCCTGACTTACAATGGGTGATTGATATTTTGCTTTATGTTGGACATTTATATTTTAAAGCCATGTGTCTGTGATCTCATGTGTTTTGTAAGTAAGCAGTATTTACTCTCGCAGAAGAAAAAATTGTATTTTTGTTGTCGTTAACCAATAAATATATATGAAGTGCAATTGGCATAGTACATTATGTTGTCTGTGTCAAATATATTTTGGTCGCCATATGAAGTGTACTCTTGTTTATGGTTGTGCTATCAAAATTTTTTATACATAATTAAAACCCAGTAGTAATGATATGTGTGATAAAATGACTATTGTACATGTTTTTCTGGGTCTATTGAATGTTTAGTGACAAGTAGAGCTCTATTACATGCTAAGTTATGTATTGAGAGTACAGTAGAACCTTTCCGAAATGACCCCTCACGGTTTTCAGAAATACGCTGTTATGGAAGGAAGGTAGTTATAAATGTTTTGGGAAATTTTGGACCAACTTTGACCCACCCCCAACCCCTACTATGCTAATAAATCCCATAAAATGAGCCCGTGTTTCCCTGCTGTCAGGGGGAGAAGCAGTATGGCATCATTAATTGAACAGACTAGCCAGGCATGGCATGGCATCAAAATACATCAGTAGAAATGTTACCAGAGGAAGGTGGTTTTGGAACCATGCTCTTTATTAGTGAGGGTGAAAAATTAGTAGAGAGGGGATGGGAGTTTCATTTGTTTGATGCAGGCCTGAACTCTGAGTGATATACACATACACATCACTCTGGTGAGGTGAGTGTTGCTATTGCCCGGTCCTGCGAATCACAAGTAGATTCCTGAAAACTCAGAAGAAAATTAAGGGAGCTGGCCAGTGAGTGTTAGCTTGTGCCAACACTGGATGGCATTATTATTCTAGGAGATACCATTTGCTACTTTATAACATAAATTAATGAATAGCGAACTGCATCTGTGTGGTGTGTGTTCATGCATCTGTGTGTGAAATTGCTGTCCAGTCTTGCAGCAGGCAAGCCACTATAGCTTAAGGCAACCAGACCACCTCTCATTGCGCTGTTCCATTGAAGAGTAACTGCGTAGATCATTTGCCAACAATATTCTGGCGAGCCTGACTGATGACAATGTGCCGTACACCATTTATCGTTGGTTATTGATCACATTGTTGCATTCAGTGAGATGCGTGATGGTGTCCTGCCCTGCAGACCATTTGCCACGCTGTGCATCAACCGCACTAGTGTAGCTGCTGGGCACTGCGAGTGCCGACACGAGTACAGAGAGAGAGTTTGTGCGCATAGTGCAGCGCAACTGCGTACCCCATCCCCCTCTAACACACTGGCGAGCGTTGGTGCATAATGGCAGACAGTATATATAATTTGTAGGGCAATTTCAAAGCAAGTATTTGAAAGTAAAGAAAGAGACACTAAGAGTGTAAACGTTCACACCAGCATTTCAGGGTTTTTATTTTGTAATTCTCAAATTCACGTATTCTTCACCTCGTTTGTTTCACCCTCATTTCATGCCATCCCAGTGTTCATTGTAACTTTTTATTCTGGGAATATTTATTCATTTATTTTGTTAATTTATCATTCAAGTGCTCATGTCCTTTTAATGTTGCAAGTTACAGGCAAGCAGAAAGAAGTGCAGGAAGAGCTGTGTGCCGCCATAGTTTGCACTGCGTAATTTATTTCAAGCATTGCCTTAGAGCGTTTTGGGGTTCGGGTCCCCTATAACCCGCCTTCACCCAATTTTACGTAAATTACTTAACAGCCAGTATGCTCAACTCAGAGCTTTTACAGTTTAAGGCGTGTGGGTCAGCCTGAATAGGCCCACAGTATTTTCCATGTAAGTATCAGGAGCAATGGGCTCTTCCGACATTTCACAGAGGGACTGCGTACGTCCGGGCGAATGGCCCGCTATACCCTGAGATGATCACCAGCAGCAACAATTGGCACCGCCTGCCGATGGTGTCTGGCGCCTAGTCGGGTATCCAAATCGACAAACCACCTAACAATGTTTTTTCACCACCCCTCAAAACTTCCCTATACCCAACACCAGTCAGCCAACAGGCGTTAATTGTCGCCCTTCCGTGTGGCGTACCTTTCCCCCCCTCATTACTCACGTTTTTCGACCTAGAAAACCTCAACATTTTCTGGCACATCTGCCCCTCTTTGATCAATTTTCCCAACTCCCCCCCCCCCC
>NQII01004723.1:208213-222352 GCA_002778355.1 Clitarchus hookeri | reverse complement strand
CTGCTGCTGCTGCTGCTGCTGCTCAGCTCTGCTCTGGAGCTGCCGTTGCTGCTGCTGTTCAGCTGCTGCTCAGCTGCTGCTCTGCTTAGCTGCTTTGCTTCTGCTCTGCTGCTGTTCTGCTGCTGCTCTTCTGCTCAGCTTCTCATCTGTTCAGCAGCTGCTGCTCACAAAAGTCCTGTAACTTTACTGCTCTGTTGTACTAAAAAAATTACAACTTGTTACATACACTTTGTTATATGTACTAATGGATCAGTTTCCATATGCCTCTTGTATCGGTGTCATGGTTCTCTCTGTATTTTAGCAGTCAATAATTTTAGCAAAGCACCTCACTACGGGATTCTTACCAGCATCCCTGTCCACTGACGGGAGACCAGGTTATGGCATGGCTTCGACCTTGTGACCAATTTTGGCTGTCCATAGGAAAGGAATCGCTCCTTTTGCCGTTACTGTTATGATTCCTTTGCTCAGTTGATTCTCTGAATTATCGTTGTGGGGCATCTCTAGTGGACACGCCTTGAAGTTCCCGGTCTTAGATTCATACTCTGGCACCTCTACCAATGCTTTGGTCAGGGGTGCAAATTATCTTTGGGATCACCTTGTACATCACCAAGCCCCTCATTTATCATGGTGCATAGATAGAGGTACAATTCAGATAGGAGACAGTCACCTCTTGTCCACAAAACCCTCTCGGTTGCACTCCCTCACACNCTCTTGTCCACAAAACCCTCTCGGTTGCACTCCCTCACACAAGAGGCTCCAGTAAGCCTTTCCTAGTGAAACTCTCTTGTTCTTACTACCATGCACAAAGACCAAGCATGGTGCAGGAGAAGCATTTTGGCATTGTTGCATAAAGGACTACATTAACCTAGCTCTGTAACACAAAATGCAACAAAATAGAATAGATTGGGTATATTGGAACCCAGGCTACGACCAAGGTGGATATGTACCCTGTGAAGCTACTGTTAATTCAACTGGTATGNCAAGAGGCTCCAGTAAGCCTTTCCTAGTGAAACTCTCTTGTTCTTACTACCATGCACAAAGACCAAGCATGGTGCAAGAGAAGCATTTTGGCATTGTTGCATAAAGGACTACATTAACCTAGCTCTGTAGGACAAAATGCAACAAAAGAGAATAGACTGGGTATATTGGAACCCAGGCTACGACCAAGGTGGATATGTACCCTGTGAAGCTACTGTTAATTCAACTGGTATGGTGTATATTATTTTTGTAATATGCATGTCTAAATGTCAGATTATAAAATTTTAAATACTAAAATAATTACGAAAAACATAAGTATATAAAACTACACTGAATTATAATCTTGACACCGCTACCATAACGTTGAAAGAGGTTAATTATCTACAGTTTCTGATACTTGGTGAATGGTGTATTCTATAATACCAGCTTTTGCAAAATATTGGCATGATACATCGACCTCTGAGGATGTTAATTATGTGTAGACACCAATACGTACTTAGTAGTATATTCTGTAATGTAGATTATGGTACTAAAGTGCCTAGTAGGGGCTAAGTATCATCCACTAAGGTGCATGTAGAAATGCAAATGTGATTGCAGAAAAAAAAAGTATAATCATAGTGTCTTGGAGCAATTGCACTGCAAATTTTACTATGGGAGAGGTAACACTTCCGTCACGNAAAAAAGTATAATCATAGTGTCTTGGAGCAATTGCACTGCAAATTTTACTATGGGAGAGGTAACACTTCCGTCACGAGGTAGTTGTCAATTTTATGCTGTAGCTTTTCATCACCTGCAATATAAAGTTAGGGAGGTAAAAAAATCAGTAATGTTGAGTTGATATGTACAAATATCTAATATATTTAGTGCCATCAACTGGACCAAACATATAACATGTGTTTATATCTCAACACAACATGTGTGTTCAATATTGTAATACACAATATCACATTTTAAAACCATAGAAGCTGACAGTCATTCAGTACATAGAAAAAGTACAACACTGTTATTAATTAGGTACAATGAAATTATGTTTGCCATACAGAATATGGTTTCATTATAATGTACAAAATATTTATATTTGTGTAGAACTAGAGCAAACACAAAACTTTTTCTAAAAATTTATATTTTAATCATGGCTACAAATTATTAGATACAAATTTTATGAAGGACCAAAAATATTGCACATTAATTAACGTGACAGCATTTTTAAAAATAAATGTGTCGTAAATTGTGTGAAATTCTTGGTAATAATGAAAAGAAAATTTAATTTGTAGGAAATTAGTGGGAAATACTCTGCACTAAAAATATGTTGTNATTCTTGGTAATAATGAAAAGAAAATTTAATTTGTAGGAAATTAGTGGGAAATACTCTGCACTAAAAATATGTTGTATGGTTTGATTTAACAACTAAACACAGAACTATTAACATTTAAGAAATAAGAGCACTTAGTTATCAGTAGGAAGTTCCTGTAACATGTTTTAATGCATNCATTTAAGAAATAAGAGCACTTAGTTATCAGTAGGAAGTTCCTGTAACATGTTTTAATGCATTTGTCAAGTCGAACTGAGGCATACTATAAAGACATGTGAATAAATGTGATCTCCAGTTATATTAATGTTACGCACTTTTTTTATTAATAANATTCTTGGTAATAATGAAAAGAAAATTTAATTTGTAGGAAATTAGTGGGAAATACTCTGCACTAAAAATATGTTGTTGTATGGTTTGATTTAACAACTAAACAGAACTATTAACATTTAAGAAATAAGAGCACTTAGTTATCAGTAGGAAGTTCCTGTAACATGTTTTAATGCATNCATTTAAGAAATAAGAGCACTTAGTTATCAGTAGGAAGTTCCTGTAACATGTTTTAATGCATTTGTCAAGTCGAACCGAGGCATACTATAAAGACATGTGAATAAATGTGATCTCCAGTTATATTAATGTTACGCACTTTTTTTATTAATNTGAGGCATACTATAAAGACATGTGAATAAATGTGATCTCCAGTTATATTAATGTTACGCACTTTTTTTATTAATAACTTTATTAGCATCTTTATGATTTTTATTGTTTGCTTTTGGCTACTAAGTTTTATAAGATTAGAAATAATTAGTGGAGTGGAATATGGAATATAACAGTGTATACAAATTCCTTAAAGTGGATCATCCATAAAATTTTGAAAATGGATTCTACATTAATTTGTTTAGCTTGCAATTTCCATGACACTTGAAGCTATAACTTATTTGATTACAAAGTGTCATAAAAAGTGTAAGATTATAGTGAATCTATAGTAAGAACAAATGTAACAGTTCTACAACTTCTATAAATATTACAAGAAAATTTTGCCTGTTTTTACGATTAGATTAATCAAATATATAGGATGATTCATAAGGAGTTACCGCCACTCACAGGGCTTATTCCTTACATCACATGAAGCAAAATATGTCATATAAATGTGAGTCCTATTCCCAATATTTACAGAGTAATTCAATAAATTGGAAATGCCTAGTTTATCGCGTATGGGGATGGATGAAGGATATTGTTTGCCAAAGGACTGCACAAACCCGTGAGGAACTACTTGCGCGTATTATGCATGCCGCTACAGAAATCAAAGACAGCCGTGTGCAGCTACGTAGAACAATACGTGCGGTTCATTAGCGTGCGGCCAAGTGTATGGAAGTAGACNCAAAGACAGCCGTGTGCAGCTACGTAGAACAATACGTGCGGTTCATTAGCGTGCGGCCAAGTGTATGGAAGTAGACTGAAACATTTTTGAACATCTTTTGTAAGCTTGTTAGACACAATTGTGATGCTCAACTGTTAACAATGCGGTCTGATAAATGCATCACTGTATTTACTTCTGAAAGGGTTATTATTTTATTCATCTTTTTTAAAATGTTTTGAATTACTCTGTAAATATTGAGAATTAAAAATTATTTTATTTGTCTTTTTTCAAATGTTTTGAATTACTCTGTAAATATCTGAATATGTAAACTTTTCATAAGCATTTCTTTACCATTTAGTATTTTATACANATTTTGAATTACTCTGTAAATATCTGAATATGTAAACTTTTCATAAGCATTTCTTTACCATTTAGTATTTTATACAGGCATAATAAAAAGTAGCATTTTTGTCACAAAACAGTTTTTGCCTACGTACCTAATTTTTTAAATTCCTTTCAACAAGGAAAACTATACGTCATATCAGGTCAACAAATTTCTGTTGTGAAGTTAAATGCCTATTATTTGCAACTATGCACGTATTAAAAAATAAATAATAGAAAATAAGTCAGTAGTGGACATTATAGGTGGTTTGTCTTTGTACGTTAGAGAAAAGAATTGGTTTTAGTTGTTAATGGCCTAGCAGAACCATTATGTTGTACTTGTTTACAATTTTTACAAGATTATTTTTTTATTGATATTTATAGAGAACCAATTCCCANCCCCCCCCTAATAAATGTTAAATTAGACAAATGAACATTCTTTGTTCTGAGAGATTCGGTCAGGTAAATTTTTCAACTACGCTGTTTATATTGCTACTTGGTGTAACAGTTTTTGTGTAAGAAAATCTGGCATTCTTTCCACACTTCTGATGTTTTTTTTTTTACTATTTCAAGAGTAGTTTGGTTTCTATCAGTGAAAGAAAGTCGTTGCCCTCAAATGTTTGTATGTTTTTACTGGTACATATTCCATAAAGACGCAAAACACCCTTTCTGATAAGGCACAAGTGGCTGAAATTGTTAAAATTAACGTGCACAGTTTTGTCACATTGGCAGACCTAGTTTTTATAGTTCGTACCCAAGTGAAAAGAGTGCCTGCTAACACTTGGTTTTTCTATTAGTGCATGGTTGAAGTATGCAACTTTTCACTATCTAGCAAAGGAGTAAGAACCATTTAGTGGATATTAGAAATTTAGCTTTTTCGTGCTCTCTTATTCTCATGCAGTTTAAAAAACAATACTTCATGAAATATTTTGTTTGGCTTCTACTGAGTCTTAAGTACAGTCCCATGATTTTACATTTTAGAACTTGTTTTCACTGTAGCTATTTGACAATTTTGTTCAATATTTTTCAGAATCATCAGTTCTGACTGGGTATGTTAAAAGATTTATAGTGTAAATGATGCCTCGGGCTGTGAAAGCAGTAAAGTTCATCAGGCAAATACAGAATCCATTATTCTGAGGCCTCTGATATTAACTCTTTGCATAAGCTAACAAACATAAAAATTTCAATGTTGGGAATGCCAAATGCAAACTAGAACAAACTAATTACAGGCATGCGTGTGTCAATTTAAGCTACAGTATTTTATTTATATTCCAAGATGTGAATATTTGATTATTTTAATTGACTTTTGTTATGTAAGCCTGTCAAACCTTTTTTTTCCATGCCTGATGTCATTTAGAGGCAACATAGTGTGTATTTAAATCATGACTGAAAAATGCTGAGGGTTGTTAGTAGTTTATTTTATGTTCTTGGGTTCAGTTTGAACATTACTGGAATTTTTCCAAATTTGCTGTTTAGTTGTCTTTTTCAAATTGAAATTTGTAACCTAATTACAAATACATAAGTAAAAAGAGATTTATTTCATGACTTTATTTAAACATAACTACAAGCCTTGTAGTTTGGCTGTTATTCATAAATCAGATCAAAATGCATATTAAGAAATTGAGAACACTTCACAGCTGCTGTTGAAAAACCAGATATAAAAACAAATGTGTTATGTACAAATATAAAACATTAAAATTCCTCTGCAAAAATTTATGAACATATAAAACATATATTATAGCACTCTGGTGATGAATATGCAATTCCACAAGACATGCATGCACAATGTCCAAAACACTTAACATATATAATAGGTACTACACACAGTGGTGCTACCATCTGCTAGTATTATTTCTACAGACATATTTTCTGTCCATGAATGTGTTGGATAACACACGAAGGGATTAAATACATTGTAAATTATGTAACAAGAGTATTGGAATAAGATAAAATAAAAGTAATAGTTTCTTGGTGTATATAATGAAACATAATTATTGCAGATAAAACAGTTTACAGCTACAAGAAATAGGTTTTCAACAAAAATTATGTAGAATTATTTTGGATATGGTAAAGCTTGGAGGACAGTAGAATATAGAAACAGTGAGCTGTATACCTAGCATTACTATTTTGTGGATGGACACTTGCTTGAGGTTTTCGGAAATTGCTGCAAATTGTAACAATGCCTCTGTCATCTTACATAACTTTGGCAGCATGCTTTGGAGTACAGTGGTCCATGAGATCACCTGTCAATGTGTGTGTATTGTTTTATTATGTAACGCTTTTATTGCTGGTTGTGTTGATNGTAAGAACCATTTAGTGGATATTAGAAATTTAGCTTTTTCGTGCTCTCTTATTCTCATGCAGTTTAAAAAACAATAGTTCATGAAATATTTTGTTTGGCTTCTACTGAGTCTTAAGTACAGTCCCATGATTTTACATTTTAGAACTTGTTTTCACTGAAGCTATTTGACAATTTTGTTCAATATTTTTCAGAATCATCAGTTCTGACTGGGTATGTTAAAAGATTTATAGTGTAAATGATGCCTCGGGCTGTGAAAGCAGTAAAGTTCATCAGGCAAATACAGAATCCATTATTCTGAGGCTTCTGATATTAACTCTTTGCATAAGCTAACAAACATAAAAATTTCAATGTTGGGAATGCCAAATGCAAACTAGAACAAACTAATTACAGGCATGCGTGTGTCAATTTAAGCTACAGTATTTTATTTATATTCCAAGATGTGAATATTTGATTATTTTAATTGACTTTTGTTATGTAAGCCTGTCAAACCTTTTTTTTCCATGCCTGATGTCATTTAGAGGCAACATAGTGTGTATTTAAATCATGACTGAAAAATGCTGAGAGTTGTTAGTAGTTTATTTTATGTTCTTGGGTTCAGTTTGAACATTACTGGAATTTTTCCAAATTTGCTGTTTAGTTGTCTTTTTCAAATTGAAATTTGTAACCTAATTACAAATACATAAGTAAAAAGAGATTTATTTCATGACTTTATTTAAACATAACTACAAGCCTTGTAGTTTGGCTGTTATTCATAAATCAGATCAAAATGCATATTAAGAAATTGAGAACACTTCACAGCTGCTGTTGAAAAACCAGATATAAAAACAAATGTGTTATGTACAAATATAAAACATTAAAGTTCCTCTGCAAAAATTTATGAACATATAAAACATATATTATAGCACTCTGGTGATGAATATGCAATTCCACAAGACATGCATGCACAATGTCCAAAACACTTAACATATATAATAGGTACTACACACAGTGGTGCTACCATCTGCTAGTATTATTTCTACAGACATATTTTCTGTCCATGAATGTGTTGGATAACACACAAAGGGATTAAATGCATTGTAAATTATGTAACAGAGTATTGGAATAAGATAAAATAAAAGTAATAGTTTCTTGGTGCATATAATGAAACATAATTATTGCAGATAAAACAGTTTACAGCTACAAGAAATAGGTTTTCAACAAAAATTATGTAGAATTATTTTGGATATGGTAAAGCTTGGAGGACAGTAGAATATAGAAACAGTGAGCTGTATGCCTAGCATTACTATTTTGTGGATGGACACTTGCTTGAGGTTTTCGGAAATTGCTGCAAATTGTAACAATGCCTCTGTCATCTTACATAACTTTGGCAGCATGCTTTGGAGTACAGTGGTATCTGTGGTCCATGAGATCACCTGTCAATGTGTGTGTATTGTTTTATTATGTAACGCTTTTATTGCTGGTTGTGTTGATNTGTGGTCCATGAGATCACCTGTCAATGTGTGTGTATTGTTTTATTATGTAACGCTTTTATTGCTGGTTGTGTTGATATGGAACACACTAATACATCAAAAAGGAACTTCCTTTAGCGGTTGTTAAGAGCATATGTTTCTGTGATACTCAAAGATAGCAAAACATCATGTACTCGTGGAAATCATGTGACCATTCTGTTTGGAATTAGTGTTAAAATTGAGTAACATGTAAAAATGATGCCATTTTTATAGCAATTTTCAAGCCCAACTGCAACGAAAATGTTACTAGGATGGGGAGATATTGAAAGTTGAAACACTTGACTTCTGGAATATTACAGAGCATCTTTGATAGCAGACCTCTAATGGCTTTGTGGTTGCTTGCACTGAAAAGGGTTGAAATCATGGGTAAGATATTGGGAATAAACTATTCTTAGCTTTGTATGCAAGGCATGTCTCAGCTGCAGGGCATGCTATAAGTATAGGATGTTTGCATTTAACTGAAGACTGTTCACAGTAAAATGAACACTTTTGAAAGCCCTGCTTAAAAGATCTACTTGTATGCACGTTGTGTATTCTTCCACCATATGCAAAATTAACATTACCGTGAGCCTCAGCACTTTATTAATACATCTGTCAAGTGAAACTGTCAAATTATTAGAAAAGTAAATATTCTGAACATCTGCTCATTTTTACACTTTGATGAATTAAAATAAACAGCAAAGTGAAAAAAATAATTTAAGTTATCACAAATGGTTGCCTAACACTTTTTATTCTACGTTAAGATTTGGAACTACTTTCAATCCTTTGTTACCAATTTTACTGGTCGCATGTCACTCAGCGCGCCTGTTAAAACTTATACAGGCAGGGGCAGTGACTTTTTTCTAAGACTGATTTCAAAAATGCTCATTTCATGAACAGCCTTTAAGTCACTTTTAAAAACCCTGCACAGCATCTAATTGAAAAGTTATGGAGTTTTTAGCTGGGTCAGGGAAAATGTAAATAAATGCTATTCTGCAAAAATTGTTTGTTGTGTGAATAAAGGTATAATATAATTACTAGCATATGCATTTTATGATTTCAGTTTTGAAGTTTGTGAACTGGCAATAACACATCTTTGCTAAGTGACATATACTGTAGGACTTATACATANCTAAGTGACATATACTGTAGGACTTATACATACAAAATAAAGTAGTTGTGTGTTCTTAATGGGCACTCATGTGAAGTCAATAGCATCTATTGCAACAAATATTGATGGACTAAATAAAATGTTGGCCCTGCTTGCTTGGTCTCTTGCAGTGTCATTTAATTAGACTGCACTGATAGATACCATATTTGTGCTGTCAATGGTGAAAGAATATAGTTAGAAAGGTTCCAGTATTCCTAAAAAATAGGTCAGGGGAAATGGTAAGATTCTGCCTGGAAAACAGGGGAAAAGTCAGGAAATTCCAAAATTTTATTTCGGTGGACATTCTGTAATATGCAGATACATATCATAATGTGTATAAAATAAACGCTAACTTTAGTGGCAATATATTTTAACATTTCCCTTGCAATACAATGCAAAGTCTTCAACCTACTAAAATTTAGTTATATATATCTTTCAGGAGGTGAACAGCACAGTATTGGTTTCTGCAGTTATTGTGTGGGCACTCTCAAAAGAAGTTTGGTAAGNGGCTAACGGCTAGGGTGATTTTTCAAAGGTTCTTTTCAAAAGTATCGAAGATACCGTGAATGGATTATACCATATTTGTACTGTCAATGGTGAAAGAATATAGTTAGAAAGGTTCCAGTTTTCCTAAAAATAGGTCAGGGGAAATGGTAAGATTCTGCCTGGAAAACAGGGAAAAGTCAGGAAATTCCAAAATTGTATTTCAGTGGACATCCTGTTATATGCAGATACATATCATAATGTGTATAAAATAAGAAATGCTAACTTTAGTGGCAATATATTACACATTTCACTTTCAATACAATGCTAAGTCTTAAACCTAATAAAATTTAGTTGTTTTTTTTAATAATAATAATAATTATTATTTNTATATATCTTTCAGGAGGTGAACAGCACAGTATTGGTTTCTGCAGTTATTGTGTGGGCACTCTCAAAAGAAGTTTGGTAAGTTAATAATCAGAGTAGTTATAATATAATTTTATTTGTGTGCTCCAGGATAAAATGCTTTTGCATATAATAAAGTATTTATTTTTCGCTTCAATCTCTCAAAAATGTATTTATGGTGCTACTCCCCCCGCTATTTCTCTCTGTCGTTGACATACCAAGATAACAAAAGTTTGCTAGTCAATTAATCAGGTAACAACATAATTTACATTAAATAATATCTTTTGTTGAGGCAATGTATTTTGTCCCATAATGCTTTCCATTCCATCTATCCACTACAATTAACATATTTTTACATTATGTTTGATGTATTTCTGAAGTAAGGTTTTAATGACTTCACTAAAATTGATGCATAATATTTAAAAACCAGTAGCAGGTGCGGTGCCTGTAAAGTTATCAGGGGAATGTTTTACAAAGTGAATGTGACAACTATGTTGATAAGTTTGACTCTCAGCTAAGCTGTTTACATGTGTGAAGCCTCATAGCATGATCAATGTTAAAATGGCCTTATTGGTATCCTGGTAGCTTGAATATCTTTGCTGCAACTGGACATCACTTTCATACTTTGTATCATTTTCATTCCAATAATATGTTGTAATGTGTACCTATACAGGTAAATAATGGTTCCACAATTTCCATGATGGTGTGATAACTGTGTGCCTTCACTTTTATTTTATGTTTAATAGAAAATTATTACTATGTGTGTTCATTATAGTAAATTTTGGCACAGCAGTAAAATATTTGGTCGTATTTATTACTCTAGTTTGTTTTCGTTTGTTGTTATCTAAATACATTAACTGGGTACAAAAATAAAAGGACGAAAGTTTGGAGCAGTGGCAGATCTTATTTATATATTGAACCAATGTTAAATATTTTGCTGTAAAAAAGTACTGTAGGGAACACATTTACCTATATTCTCTTCAGTTACACTGTGTAGAGTATAATATTCACCCTGTGTTTATGGAGTGTTGCGTATGTCCATTAATAGTATTTTGACAGTAATATATATTTTTTTTGTTATTTGGTATACAGTATATTTAGCTGTTCAGAGGGTTGATGAGAGAGATTATTTTGATAGTAACATTTCCACACCACTTTTGATATAATATTTTTTCAGATTTTTGTCATGTTATATTTGAACTGTATAAATTATTTTTCTGTAGCAGCAATATTGCACCAACATTGTAACAATTACAGGAACAAACTACAAACATTGCAAAAAAGAACATCATTAGATGTATGGTATTTAAACAAAAATGTATTAAAAAAACATATCTTTGTTCAGAAAACAAAGCTAGTTTTCTTTACGAGCAATTGCACAGTACACTCTTTGTGTATGTATTTCAGAACTGTGTTTGGTAACATTACAATCAGTTCCTAACACAAGACATTTTTTTTTGTTCTTATTAGTAAATTGAGTGGTCAGTATAAATGAGTGCTGGTGAAGAAACATTTCTACATAACACATGACACTTAGTAACTGCTCAACAGTTTGTTAAAACCCAACTGTCACTTGCTGCAGATTTACGTAGTGGTTTTGCAGCACTCAAAAGTGTCGCAGGTGTCGGCAGTATGTCACCGATGTTCACAAAAGAATGCAATAACCACTTTCCATCACACCAAGTTGCAGTAGTTTCTTGGGTAGTATAAGTTCAGCTGAAAAGTTTTGCTTAATGTTTCCTACACTTGTTTAATTTTCAGTTCACAGCCTGAAACAAATAAAGATTACAAGCATGATTACCACAAACTGAATTACTGGACCTGTGGCATAGTACACTAAACTTATTTATGTTTCTTGTAGTATGTTTTTCAGTATTCAGTTGGTGTATCTGCTGACAGTTGTGACAACGTGTAAAATTGATGTAGTTAGCACATCGTGTTCAAGTCCATTCACGGTTACTTCAGACTTTTCTGAAGCCCTGCTAAAGTTCTACTTCCAGGATATTCCTCCGCCTCATGCAAACAAAGCCTAATCCAAGCTAGAAAATTACACTAAAGGGACAACGCATCACACATTCATCTGCACTCAAAGTAACAATATTTTGCATAAGAACTATTTATTACTAGGCATTACCAACACACCTGTTTTCTCACTGTATTTTATTTATGTTAATTATAAAAGAAATATAATTTATTTGATAAAATATAAGTAATAGTTCAATTAAACCAAAAATGAAGTACTTGCGTTGAAAGTAGTATAAAACATTTGAGATATATGGCATATTTAGGAAATAACCAAAAACTTCATACACGGGGTGATTGTTCAAAGGTTAGATTCAAAAGAAGGTGGTGGTGGCGGCATGGGTGGTCGTCGTCTCCTCTTACCTGATTGATACTGTCATCTTTCGTTGAACAGATGGACATAGAAACTTGTGATATGTGTGTAGAGCATTCATTTCAGTCGCTGTGTAACGTTAGCTAGAGCAACTGCGAATGCTTGAAGTGCAGAGAATGGGTACTGGAAATCTAGTGTGTATGCATTTCCATCAATTCTACCAAACTGCATCACCTGGGAAAAAAAATAAGTTTTAGGGCATTTTAATCAGAAGCAGTTATGATTTTGTTGTGAATGTAATCCATTAAAAGCAATCAAATTGATATATTACTCTGCTTGTCTGTCACAAACAATTATTATTGCAAAAAAAAATTGTGTTGTGTTTGTGCAACCAGACTTTTTGCTCAGGCTTGCTTTTGCCTGCCTAGCTATAACTTATTTACATCAAATTACTTATCTCTATCACAAGTTGAGCCGTACGACAATAAAAATGGGCCTCTTATTTTAAATTTATCTTTTAATATTGTAGCAGTTAGTAATTCAGATTTACTTTGAAATAATACACAACTCTTTGCAAAAATGTACTTGCATTTTCTTCTAATAACTAAAAATTTTTAAAAAATCTATATGATAGACCATGTGGTGTGTTTCATACATTTTCACAGAATATTATATTGTAGATTTATGTATGCAACTTGTTTCTTTACTGTTACCTACTTTGAGTAGCTTAATCTTATTTTTTGAATTTAAATCGATATACAAAAATCTGTTCACTAGGCAGAAGTTAATTTTAAAATTTTAAACATTAACAAATTTAGGGTTTTGCAAGCAGAACTATGAACCTAAATATAAAATTGGTGATACTGTTACTATTAGTAAACTGAAGTAAGTTTTTTAAACATAATATACTGCTAATTGGTCAACAGAGTTGTTTACTGTGAGTTATTAAAGTGATAAAAGGTAATTGTTGTGAATATGAAGTCATGAAGACTGATTATTCTTATCAGTATTTGGTTGAAAAAGGCGATAAAATTTATCTTAAATTACTGGTATACGATAATTCTCACAATTTTTGTGTTGACAGAAATGATGTAATCATATAAATTTATAAATATTTAAGATTAGCATATGGATTTTTCTTTAATTATACTTGAAGTATTATCGTAAATAATATTTCTATCATAAATATTTTTCTTATTTCATTTTTTGGCTTTAATCTTTTCTCAATGGCTCTATATTATTTTATCAATTTAATTTTAAATCTCATTAATAATATCATAGAATTATTTTATAGTCACATAAGACTGTATTTTAAACTTCACTTTTATTACCATTATTTAAATTTTTGCTGTAATTATTTGTTTAATAATAGGTTCAGGTATGATAGACTCTTTAAATAAAATTGACCACTGTATTTTTTTTTTTTGCTCAAGACTTTTTTCAAACCCTAGAAATCTGTAAATAAGTGTGAGTTGCATTTCATTTACTTTATGAAAGGCAATAAAAATTTCAGAATTTTAGTTTGTTTTAATAGAGCTACAGTGTTTGGAAAGAACTTTTTAAAACATACCTGCTTTCCTCGAAACTCAATTTGGAAGTTCTTGGCCGACTCTTGTGTCACTCTCCCGCCGAAGTCCAGTTGGTAGACCTGGCTATTTTCGTTCCACATGGGCGCCTTGTTGTGCATCACAAATTCCCGGCGCCGTGGACTCACAAGCACCAGTATGGGGCTACCTTCAGGACCATCCAACTTGCACTTACCTCGTTTCAGCTGCACAGCGAAAAAAACACCAACGTACCAAATAGCATCTCAAAATATCAATAAGAGATTTTTTTAAGTTGATGACAATGATAGGAACTGCATTTACAGTTTAACTGAAAGTAGTTAGAAAAGGGGAATTGAAGGACGGGGTTGGGGCCGGTACAAGGGGACGAGCTGCGGCCATCTT
>NQII01004723.1:142453-205302 GCA_002778355.1 Clitarchus hookeri | reverse complement strand
TTTTTTTTTTTTTTTTTTTTTTTTTTTAGAGTAAATAAACTTTATTTGTAGAAATTGAATTGTGTACATTATTATTATTATTCCTACTTGCATCCTGTACGTCTTATTTGTTATTCTGAAGTGTTCACGCTTGCCATATAGTCTGGAGCGCACAGCACCTGGTTGATGCATGCTCTCGCTTGAGTGCACACACTCTCGCATGAGTGGACGTGTTGCAAGGAAGCTGACACTGTGCTACATATAAATATATTTGACCACTTCCGCGGCAAAATTTTCTCCTGGAAGGGCGTGGTCCGTGCTCCCCAAGGTGTGTTACGTGACGCCTCCCAGCCAGCCTTTCTGCCTATGGTTATACAATTCCTACCCATCTGGAAGGGGTGGGAAGTGGTACAAAAAATTTAAAGATGGTGAGCGTTGGACCGCTGGCCTATGCCTATGAGTTCTTGCCCGCCACCTGTGACGTTTTCCGACCCGTGGTTATACAATACCCACTTGTCTGGGAAGGTACAGTGCTAAAAAAAATTCTGTCATTGCAAGGCGTGGGACTGGAAGCGTTACTACGCATTATTCTGATGCGTTCTTGCTTGCCATCCTTCTCTCATGTTACCAGATGCATCCCGAAGAAGCTAGCGCATATATAATTTGGTGGCTTTGCCTGGGAAGGGGGTAACACTCTGGGGAGCTAGTTCTTCAATTTCATTTTATTATGATGTTAATCGCACTACGCATAATATGTTAATGATATCCTGCAGGTGATATACAGTGTAGCGTTTTACACTTTATCAGCTCTTGGTTGGTCGGGGAAGATGAGCATGTACACGGCTCTTGGATGCCTTAAGAGTGGGAAGGTTGGAAGGAGGGTATATTGAATAATAATAGTAATAATAATAAACCTTTTTAAGGCGGTATGCTAGTTTTTTTCCTTATATTAGAATGTTAGCTGGGTTAGGTTGTCATTCATAGTTTATGTGCGGACATAAGATTTTAGAGTAGTATGTGCGCGATGAAGATGAGTTCCCCCCGGGAGCCATCCACATGGTCATGCCATGTGGATGGTAAGTGCGAGGGCAATTCTGCAAGGTGTAGGTAAGTTGTGTGTGTGTGAAGTGCGCCGCGGCAGGGACTTGCAGAAGAAAGGAATGAAAAAATAAAATCTGAATGTAAGAGCATGAACAAGGTATTAGAATTTGGGAAGACTCTGAGAAAGCCCCCCTTGCAAAGAATGCAAGAGTATGAAGTAGGGATCAAGATGGATGCTACCGGACAGGAATGACTGAGCAGGATGCATGGTTCTGACTGACAAAATAGCTTTTGTTGGTACTGGCAGACAAAATGGCCACCATTGGGAAAGAATGCAAGAGCAGGAGGTTTAACTCTTGCCATCACCCAAGATAGTCGCGGCTCGCCCCCTCGCCCCTTTCTTACAATTCAATTCTTCTAACTACTACTGGAAACCATATATACTCAGTGGGACTACAAGAAAGGTTGAAATGCGTAGTGTGAAAGGCTACAGAAAATGAGAAAACCCACCTTTAAGTCGAAATTGCTATTATAGAACGACTGAAAAAAACTGACCAAAACCTACAATTTTCTAGTAACAGGCAGCTTTCAGAAATTAAATACATATCTCTACCATCTGAGTAACTTATTTTTTGAAAATGAAATGCAGTGTTTAATAAAAACACAAAAATTAAAGAAAATTAGAAAACCAAATTCAGCTATGCTGGTGTTTGGTGCACAATGTGAATATACAAGGAAAAAACAGTGCAATAAACCAAACAAATGGAACGTCTAAAAAAATTGGGCAAACTACATCACCAAAGATATATTATGATTAAAAAAAGATTATGATCCAATACAAAAGGTGTAAAAGGAAAACTCAAAATATCACCAAATAAATATGACACGAAAAATTACTAAAGCAAGGAACACTAACAAAAGTTTAACATTGCAAAGAAACAAATACATAATTTGGCTACAGTGTTTCAGGAACTACAATCTTTACGTGTACCCAGGTAATTCTTGTTTTACTTCTTTAATTCATATACACTTCTAACGGCTGTTAATGATAAACTGAGCACTTTTGAAAGCCCTGCTAAAGATCTACTTTGTATGCTCTTCCGCCATATTTAAAGTTAATATTGCCATAGGCCTTATCACTTTTCATGCATTGGTCATGTGAAACTGTCAAATTATTAGAAAAGTATACATGTTTTACAAATGTGCTTATTATTACACTTACATGTAATAAAAACCAACACGGAAAAGAAATCATTTCAGTATCCACAAAATGTTGACCTGACAATTTTAATTCAATGTTAAATCATGTAATTACTTTCCCTCCATTGTTACCAACTTTTCTGGACGCATGTCAATCAGTGTGTTCATCAAAATATATGCAGGTATTAGTAATGACATTTTTCAGAGGTTGATTTCTAAAGTGCTCAACTAATAGTGAACAGCATATATGAACTAGTACACATAAAATTGTATGCAACTCACTTTCTGCCTGAGCTGTGCCTTCTGAAAACTTTCCAAGTCACGGTAGTTCTTGCCATTGAAAACTTCATCGCTTGAGTGGACCACCTCATCATCTGAGCTTTCCGTCGTCTTGTTCTTCCTTTGACGCCGAGACAACAGTGGTGAATTGAGCAGGTGTTTCCTAAATAAAAACCCACTTATATTATCCACATACTCTTGTCACAAACTAAGATCACAGATATAAGTTTCAACATTTTAAATACTTTTTACCCATTTGACACAAAATAGTTACACGATTGCTCATCGTTCTTAAGGTTGCATTATTTGAATTAGTGCTTCACACTTTCATTAAGCAAGGAAAGGGGAGTAAATTACAAATTGCTTTCTCCCCATTGCTCTTGTTTTCCTAAGTTTCCTGTGGTCTGTTTCAAAACACTTTGTCCTGTTTCCATCTTGATTTGATGCTCATAAATNTTCCTAAGTTTCCTGTGGTCTGTTTCAAAACACTTTGTCCTGTTTCCATCTTGATTTGATGCTCATAAATTGGGTCATACCCAATGTTGATTCAAATAATCACCAATCCGTCCATCTCACCATATGACTGCAACACATCAGTGTGTGCTGCCACAGAGAATCCAATTTAATTTGTCGGTGTAAACCAAGNATTTGAAAAACCAACATTCGCATTCGCATTCGCATTCGCGAATGTGGAAAAATCGACATTCGTTGCATCACTAATAGACGCTTTCGGTACGATGTCCGCTACGATGAATACTCAGACATTTAACAATGTTCAGGCAGGTCAACTTTAAGGTTTTTGTCGGCCTTTCTGCTAAACTAGTCGAGCACCTTAATGTATCGCGCGAAGGTACGAGCACGCTGAACGCATTAAGTACACAGCTAGAAAGTGAGCAGTATGGAAACAAAACTCAGCTGTATATTCGAAGGAATGGCTAATAGACTTCTTACTCATATGGTCGAGGAGCTAGAGATTCGTGGCCGTACTTTGAGTACGGGACTCGCAGATATTGAAGAGCTTATACGACACAGGATTGTTTGTAATCTAAATGATATACGCGCGGATGATGAAAAATGGACACATTGCCAGCATGTGTGAAATGCAGTCATCCAGCGAATCACTACGTTTGAAGACAAAATTGTCAATTTGATTGATCGTACAGCCATTTTCTAATATATATATATATATATATATGTATACATATACACATATATATATCATATATATATGCATATATACATTCACACACACTCATAGTATGAACATTTAACTTTTACTATTAGTACAATAGCTGCTACCGTCAAAGATTTACACACTGTAATTGCAAGTGTGCGTAATAGGTATCCAATGCCAAGCGTGTGCGCATGGGGCGTGATGCTGTATTGGAAGAAGCCTTCCGGCCACTCACATCTCGGCTGGATAATTTATAGAGGCAAACTGTTCCCCCTGCCACCATGAAGGCTGAACCGGACATCGAACTCAAGATACTTCTGGAGGATCATACTGTTGACGATGATGATTTGTTTTTAGCTACATGAAAACGTTAAAAGGATGGATCTCAATTGCACACGAACACCGTTCGTAATTACCTCTCTTCGTACACGACGAGGTTTAATGATGGAACGTATGGTGTTTATAGGCAGAATAAGAAATGGTACTTGGGGAAGAAGCAAATTTTTTTCTACCAAATGATTTTATACAGACTGACAACTAAGCAATGTGGGCGTCCCCCACGCCTCTACGAGATGCTGTTTAAACAAAACCCCGGCGAGTTCTCGCAAGATGTGCTGCGGCAGTACAAGAGATTACTTAGCCTCACGAATGCACATTTTACTGACAATGATGCAACCAGCAGCACATATAAGAATGAGACACATCTAAAATTCGGCATTATTGCCGAGCCGTTTCACGTAGGCAAAGCAAGCGGCTCGGGTCTGGCTTCGAAGTTTGATGGGGACAGTCAGCTCGAGTATGTGTTCTGGGACGATGGGAATGAGCTTGTATTGCTTTTAAGGCTGTGGATCGCATCTCAACAGGCTGACAATCCACCACATACAAATGAAATTGTGAATATTGTGGAAGAGTTGCCTGAAGGTGGATACATATACTGATGTTTCGTGCACAGATTGCCGCTGAGCTTCACCTATTTGCATGGCGCAATTAATGCAGATGAAGAGTACTCATCTTTGGACTTCGTGATATGTATCAAGCTGACCTGATTGAAATGATTCCGTATGCCTCAGTTAATAAGGGCTATAGATACATGCTGACTGTAATAAATTGTTTCAGCAAATATGGATGGACGGTTCCGGTTCGCCGGTAACATGGCAAAGGTGTAGCCAACGCGATTAAAACAGTTTTACAAGTTAAGGGACCGCATAAAAATATGCAAATTGATCGTGGCAGAGATTTCTACAATACGACGTTCCGTTCACTAATGGATATAAATAAAATTAATCACTACAGTATGTATGGTGATAAGAAAGCCTCCATCGTGGAACAATTTAACTGCACTGTAAAGAATGTCATGTGGCAAGAATTTTTGTCACGGGTAGTTACATTTGGCAGGACATACTACCTCGTCGTGATTTCCGATTGCAATAGACGTTAAGGATGATTCTTTGCTGTCGACTGTGTTTAAAAATGTGAAGAGTTTGGACAGGCGCAAGGCTAAAGCGAAGATTGGTGACTATATCTATATTTTGTGCGTCAAGGCTACATTTGCAACATCGTACACACCGAACTGGAGTGTTGAGATCTAGAGTTGACAAGATTCGCCATTATGAACTAAAGACCTATGAACTCTTTGATCTGAATGGTGAAAAACCGAAGGGAGGATTTTACGAACAAGAGATTATGATAACTAAGTTTCCATATGTCTATTTGGTCGAGAAGGTTTTACGCCGTCGAGGAAATAGACTGTTCTTAAAGTGGGCTGGTTTTGATTCTGACCACAATAACTGGATATCGAGGTCAGCGCTTACTGACGTGTAATTGTTCTGCAGTAGTTGTGTATGTGATTGTATGTACTGCAATTGAATGATTTTTTTTTTTAGAGTAAATGAATTTTATTTGTAGAAATTGAATTGTGTACATTATTATTATTATTATTCCTACTTGCATCCTGTACGTCTTATTTGTTATTCTGAAGTGTTCACGCTTGCCATATAGTCTGGAGCGCACAGCACCTGGTTGATTCGTGCTCTTGCTTGAGTGCACACACACTCGCATGAGTGGGCGTGTTGCAAGGAAGATGACACTGTGCTACATATAAATATATTTGACCACTTCCGCGGCAAAATTTTCTCCTGGGAGGGCGTGGTCCGTGCTCCCCACGGTGTGTTACGTGACGCCTCCCAGCCAGCCTTTCTGCCTATGGTTATACAATTCCTACCCNAAAGATGGCGAGCATCGGGTCGCTGGCCTATGCCTACGAGTTCTTGCCCGCCACCTGTGAAGTTTTCCGACCCGTGGTTATACAATACCCACTTGTCTGGGAAGGTACAGTGCTAAAAAAAATTCTATCATTGCAAGGCGTGGGACTGGAAGCGTTACTACGCATTATTCTGATGCGTTCTCGCTTGCCATCCTTCTCTCATGTTACCGGATGCATCCCGAAGAAGCTAGCGCATATATAATTTGGTGGCTTTGCCTGGGAAGGGGGTAACACTCTCACTTGTGAATATATTATGTTTGCACACCTGTTTGGGGAGCTAGTTCTTCAATTTCATTTTATTATGATGTTAATCGCACTACGCATAATATGTTACATGATATCCTGCAGGTGATATACAGTGTAGCGTTTTACACTTTATCAGCTCTTGGTTGGTCGGGGAAGATGAGCATGTACACGGCTCTTGGATGCCTTAAGAGTGGGAGGGTTGGAAGGAGGGTATATTGAATAATAATAGTAATAATAATAAACCTTTTTAAGGTGGTATGCTAGTTTTTTTACCTTATATTAGGATGTTAGCTGGGTTAGGTTGTCATTCATAGTTTATGTGCGGACGTAAGATTTTAGAGTAGTATGTGCGCGATGAAGATGTGTTCCCCCCGGGAGCCATGTGGATGGTAAGTGCGAGGGCAATTCTGCAAGGTGTAGGTAAGTGGTGTGTGTGTGAAGTGCGCCGCGACAGGGACTTGCAGGAGAAAGGAATGAAAAAATAAAATCTGAATGTAAGAGCATGAACAAGGTATTAGAAATTGGGAAGACTCTGAGAAAGCCCCCCTTGCAAAGAATGCAAGAGTATGAAGTAGGGATTAAGATGGATGCTACCGGACAGGAATGACTGAGCAANAGTAGGGATCAAGATGGATGCTACCGGACAGGAATGACTGAGCAAGATGCATGGTTCTGACTGACAAAATAGCTTTTGTTGGTACTGGCAGACAAAATGGCCACCATTGGGAAAGAATGCAAGAGCAGGAGGTTTAACTCATACCATCACCCAAGATGGTCGCGGCTCGCCCCCTCGCCCCTGTCTTACAATTCACTTTTTCTAACTACTACTGGAAACCATATATACTCAGTGGGACTACAAGAAAGGTTGAAAATCGTAGTGGGAAAGGCTCCATAAATTGAGAAAACCCACCTTTAAGTCAAAATTGCTATTATAGAACGACTGAAAAAAACTGACCAAAACCCACAATTTTCTAGTAACAGGTAGCTTTCAGAAATTAAATACATATCTCTACCATCTGAGTAACTTATTTTTTGAAAATGAAATGCAGTGTTTAATAAAAACACAAAAATTAAAGAAAATTAGAAAACCAAATTCAGCTATGCTGGTGTTTGGTGCACAATGTAAATATACAAGGAAAAAACAGTGCATAAACCAAACAAATGGAACATCTAAAAAAATTGGGCAAACTCTACATCACCAAAGATATATTATGATTAAAAAAAGATTATGATCCAATACAAAAGGTGTAAAAGGAAAACTCAAAATATCACCAAATAAATATGAGAACACGAAAAATTACCAAAGCAAGGAACACTAACAAAAGTTTAACATTGCAAAGAAACAAATACATAATTTGGCTACAGTGTTTCAGGAACTACAATCTTTACGTGTACCCAGGTAATTCTTGTTTTACTTCTTTAATTCATATACACTTCTAACGGCTGTTAATGGTAAACTGAGCACTTTTGAAAGCCCTGCTAAAGATCTACTTTGTATGCTCTTCCGCCATATTTAAAGTTAATATTGCCATAGGCCTTATCACTTTTCATGCATTGGTCATGTGAAACTGTCAAATTATTAGAAAAGTATATATATTTTACAAATGAGCTTATTCTTACACTTCCATGTAATAAAAACCAACACGGAAAATAAATCATTTCAGTATCCACAAAATGTTGACCTGACAATTTTAATTCAATGTTAAATCATGTAATTACTTTCCCTCCATTGTTACCAACTTTTCTGGACGCATGTCAATCAGTGTGTTCATCAAAATATATGCAGGTTTTAGTAGTGACATTTTTCAGAGGTTGATTTCAAAAGTGCTCAACTAATAGTGAACAGCATATATGAACTAGTATACATAAAATTGTATGCAACTCACTTTCTGCCTGAGCTGTGCCTTCTGAAAACTTTCCAAGTCACGGTAGTTCTTGCCATTGAAAACTTCATCGCTTGAGTGGACCACCTCATCATCTGAGCTTTCCGTCGTCTTGTTCTTCCTTTGACGCCGAGACAACAGTGGTGAATTGAGCAGGTGTTTCCTGAATAAAAACACACTTATATTATACACATACTCTTTTGTCACAAACTAAGATCACAGATATAAGTTTCGACATTTTAAATACTTTTTACCCATTTGACACAAAATAGTTACACGATTGCTCATCGTTCTTAAGGTTGCATTATTTGAATTAGTGCTTCACACTTTCATTAAGCAAGGAAAGGGGAGTAAATTACAAATTGCTTTCTCCCCATTGCTGTTGTTTTCCTAAGTTTCCTGTGGTCTGTTTCAAAACACTTTGTCCTGTTTCCATCTTGATTTGATGCTCATAAATTGGGTCGTACCCAATGTTGATTCAAATAATCACCAATCCGTCCGTCTCACCATATGACTGCAACACATCAGTGTGTGCTGCCACAGAGAATCCAATTTAATTTGTCGGTGTAAACCAAGNGTCTCACCATATGACTGCAACACATCAGTGTGTGCTGCCACAGAGAATCCAATTTAATTTGTCGGTGTAAACCAAGACATTTGCATTTAGTAAAGAAGTTTTTTAGATAAATACTTTCAGATGACCACCTTTGACAGGTAATATTTATGTCCTCATATTCTAAATTTCAGTTCATTCGTTTAATCTATGTTTAATATAAAATAACACCCAATGAAAAACATTTGTTGGGTTTTGTAGTTACATTAACATTCAACCTTCAAGGTATCACATTTAGTTACGTTAGCAGATGTCAACTATATTCTTGTTGAAATTGAAATATCTCCTACCTCCTAAATTGTAGATAAAATTCTTGTGTTAATTTTAAATAATAGTTGTTATCACAACAATATAAACAAATTAAGTTCTTACAAGCAATTTTGGGTAAATAACTGTGTACAAACATTTGCTATGAAGGTAGTTATTTAAATTTGATTGACTTAATATACAGAAAGAGATGAGAGGTTCTGGTCGGTGCCTAACATCGAGGTCTTGAGTGAATCTACATAAGAAATAGTAAGTATGAGCTAAGGGTAGAACCAATATGCATCTCATGGCTGAGTATCATATGCNGTGAATCTACATAAGAAATAGTAAGTATGAGCTAAGGGTAGAACCAATATGCATCTCATGGCTGAGTATCATATGCCTAGGCATGCACTATTATAAAATAATTGTGTATATTACAACAGTCACTAGTTAATATACAGCCCAAAAACATTCAAAATGACAGTTGTTACAAAACCCTTAATTAAATGCTATTAAATTCGAAAGAAAGACTTTGAAACTGTCTAAATAAAGCTGACTCACCTAAGTACAACATAAGTCTAAATTAGAAAATATTAATATTTTCGAGTTCACTACTAAATTATAGAGATGCAGATAGACTGAAAGTAATTAATTTGTTTAAGTAGTAACAACATAAACTATAGCACAACATGACTTCAAGTATGCGTCATATTCTAACAATTATCATGTTCTCTTCCAAGTATCTGCACTTATGTTCTCTATCTAAATTAGGTAAATAAGAGAGAAAGCATTTATATGAATATATTTTATATTCAATTTAATATCACAGTTACTTAGCTCAATGTAATTCATACCTACACTCAATATTCTCCATCTCAGAATGAGTAACGTGTGTGAAGGTGACCTACCGTATGGGGGACGACGACTGGTTGCGCTTGCTGGTCTTCTTGGAAGGTGCAGGGCTGGCAGGACTGCTGCGGGGGAGGCGTGGTGATGGGCATGGCGAGGGGGAGGGAAGGGATCTCGTATCGTCGTGGTCTTTCCGGCGGGCAGTCAAACAGTCCAAGGCAGACAGTCCATTCATAACAGTCGACCCCTTCAGGACACTGAACTGAGTTGTCTCGTCCTGGCTCGGTTCCTTATGGCATAGTGTGATCCTGTCCACAGGACACTCACAGTCTGTCTCCGAAGAGTCATAGTTGGTGCTGCAGACGGCATGGGGGGATGTCTTCTGGCTTGCTGCACTTGACTTTCCTTCCAGTCTCGTCTTCGTGCGACCCACCTTGCTGCTGCCTGGATCTGGAGGGACTTCACTGGCTTCCACGGATTTCTGGGCCATCTCTGCTTCCTGCTCCATGGCAGGCCACTCGGAGGTGGACGGCAGGTGGCCCAACACCATACTGCTCGATGAAGGGATGGGGAAGATGTCGCTGGAATCGAGACTACGACTCTTCCCACACTGCTTCAACTTAGGTTGTTTCAGACACTGACTCTTCTCTGAGGCGGCCTCATGACTCATGTGGGCTTTATTTCTCCTGCGCTGCTTCTTCCTGTTTACGAGAACCAACCTTTTGGGGGTTTCTTTCCGCAGCATCATAAGAGCCACCTCGCATGGTACCAGCTGAGCATCCACCAAGTCCAGATAACCCACACTGCAGCTCCGCACCATAGACTCGGCCAGGCATGCCGGTGACTTGGGCACCACAGACATGGTCGTTGGAGTTCTCCTCACGTTTCCCACTCTGTCCGGAGTGGGCGGTTCGGTTCTGGCATCCTCGTCAATGTACTTCATCTCTTCTGGCTTATTGGGGCACCTCCCCGCGATGCCGACTTGGTTACCGCTAGGGCTGGACTTGCCGCATTGCTTATCTTTTCGTTTGTTCAGAGCATTCATGCTACTCGTAGCCCCCTTCTGCGAGTTTGTGATGTCTGAAAGCTCGCTTGGGCAGCCTGTGTGGTGCAGCATTCGGTTGTTGACTGACTCTGCGTCATTCATTCGTTTTACGATGACTGGCCTTTTTTCCTCAAGGTTCAAGTTGAGATTCAGCTTGACGGCGCACTGGGTGGTCTGCTCGGTTAGCACCGTCTTTACCCTCTGCACTTCACCACCTGCTTGTGATGGGGCAGCTCGCTCGATCAAAACATCGCTAGGAGCGACCGTGTTCTTGGGTGACTGCAGTGTCGGCACGGAGCCCTCGCACATAAGTGGCGACACAGCATGCCTCGCTGACTGCGGAGGTCCTGGGGAGATGTTAGTGGTTCTTCCCATGCTGTAAATGCCAACAGGGGGGCAATTGCAGCAGCCACCATCCACGTAGCTCTTGGGCGTTGCCTGCATCTGCTTTAGTGACTCACACAGGTTAGCCACATCTGTAAGTTCAACATAGGGGAACTCGTCTTCGTAAGACTCTGCCCGCGCCAGTACGGGGACAGGGTGGTCGCTGGTAGTGGTAGACTCTGAGCGAGACTGGCAGCTGGGGCCAAACCTCCCAGAAGGTGTCATAGGTGCTATGGGTGGGGCCATGTCGGGCATGCTTCGGTCCCCATCCATACCACCAACAAGCTCTTCCTCATCCTCAGAAAAGAGATTGGGGTTGAAGGTGGGATCGGGATCAGGAGGTACGTCGTCTCGTAGCTCAGTCATCACCAGGGTCATCTGGCGGGGCTGCAGGTGCAGCAGCGAGGTCTTGTAGGTGACCTGGCCCAGGTTGGCTGGCACAGACGTCGCCAGGCCATGTATCTTGAACTTGGTGCCCCATATGTTGGATGTCACCTCCACCAGGCGGATATGCTGCACACATGAGCAAGTGTTAAGTGCTAAATCTTCCTTACCAGGTGCTTTTCATGAGTATAGTAATGTTTGAAAACAACACCTGTAGCTATGGTTATTCTTGAATAAACAGTGCACTGAGATTGACTTTATTTAAAATGCTACAATGGTGTGAAATGAAGTACATTAAATATAGGACAGTGAGCTAACAATTAAGTGGGAGAAAGTTGTAATTAATGTTTTTATGTTACTCTTAAATNACATTAAATATAGGACAGTGAGCTAACAATTAAGTGGGAGAAAGTTGTAATTAATGTTTTTATGTTACTCTTAAATGATATGCATTACAAAAACTCAAGTACATTTTTTTAAGCTTGTAAACAATAAACTAATAGTATTAGCTCATTCGCTAACTTACTTGCATTGTGTTACGAATATTAAAAACCACATGCTAGACGTTTTCTAGTATTGCACAATTGGGGTTTTGGAAAGGTTCGTGCATTATTAAATTTGCCACATGCATTGGGGTTAAAACCCTCTTTTCCCACAAAATAAATAAAGTGAATGACTTACATTTTTTTAAAATAATAAAAAAAGTAGTAAAATAAATTAATATACAAACAATTCAAATAAAAATAATTAAATGGTATTAGTAAATTAATTAATTGAATTAAATTCATAATTAATAAGCGATACAAATAATTAAAACAATGAAAAATAAACATACACGCTGGCACCCTTGCAACCCTGGCAGGCACTTGGTGTCACATTTTAGAGAAGGTGGTAATGCACAATGGAATTATATTATTTGTGTTGGCTTGAGGTTTTCCTCAGTCATCACCATGTGTTACTTTGCCATGAAGGTGTACAGTGTATAAATGCAGTATTCTGTGTTTCACGTCTGAACTGGGCTGTTGCTTCTGTGGACTG
The DNA here is from genome assembly GCA_002778355.1 of Clitarchus hookeri. Classification (NCBI taxonomy): domain Eukaryota; kingdom Metazoa; phylum Arthropoda; class Insecta; order Phasmatodea; family Phasmatidae; genus Clitarchus; species Clitarchus hookeri. Next base: position 192,675 of record NQII01004723.1, on the reverse strand, counting down.
AGAAATACTACTAAGTAGTAGCAAGTCTCTTCAATTAACCAGAACAGCCTTTCATTGCAAGAACTAAAATGGAATTTCCACAATTAGCAGGATGGCTAGGGACTATGCCTGGAATAAAATACTGCCTGCCTACATTAGTAATAGTTGTGGCAGAGAATTTTAGAACAGAAATATCGCAAAGGCAAGTCCACCGTTGGGGCAGGCAGGAAACCACTAAAGGGACAGACTTTGTCGCACAGCTGCTTATGGACATTGTTATAGAGTGGTTCAATTGTGGATCAAGGGGGTCTTCATTTTTGAGACTGACTAGAGGTTAATGATGTACTGGTTTTTCTCATACTGAGAGCTACCGTTAGTGATGAACTTAGTCTTGTGTAGGGGGAGAAGAGGAGTGCTTCTTTTGTGGAGTGTAATCCTGCTGTGGTTAAGGTGGTAAGAATAGGACTGGCGGACAGGGCCGCCTGTCGATCGTTCCTGCCTCAATGCCTGGATGTACCAGACATTGATGTGTTGTGTAGCACATCTTATGTGAAGGCCTGTACAAACCCGCAAACTTGATCTAAAAGGGAATTGATCAATGATGATTTGGGTTCCTACAGCGTTTAGGTAAGGTAGTTTAGGAAAAAGAGAGGAGAGAATCAAGGGCCATGATTGCCTCCTGATCGTAAAGGGGTGTGGTTGATGGGTTTACTTTTGGCGTAATAGGGGACTCTTGCTTAGTCACCTATGCAATGTCGCCAACATTCTAATGAGACCCATCAACATCGCAGTGTCTACCAGCTTTAAATCTGACCAGGGCATACATAGATGATTGCTGGAGTCATGCTCGCCAACATCACTGCCAACCACTCAGAACCAGAGCTGGTGTATTCGGACCTCATGCGTCGTTGCCATCAGGAACAACCCCGGTAGACACAGGAATGATGAAGAGAGTTAAGTCTGAGGGGACGAGCTATATGTCCTACATTCTCAGAGCAGAATGAGTAGCAAGAAAAATTAATCTGCAGATCCAATACCAGGTACTTCAATTTCTGAGGAAGATCTGGTAGAACCAAAAGATAGTGAATTGGCGTGTACGATGCGCTGATTGAGGACAAATGCCATACCCCTCGAGAACACTTAAACTTTACAGTCCATCATATATCTGTGAGCTTGAATGACGGCTCTACTATCGGACATTTATGGTGTGGAAGGAGGTATGGAGGAAGAATTATCATAACACAATCACAGAAGTCTTCGTACTGAGTGATAGGAAAATACTGATTTCTTTGGTGATCTTAGAACTGCAAATGTGAATTGGTTTTGAAAGTTTAATATATCTGTATCAGTAGTTGGGGTTAAAAATATTCCTACAATTTTATAAAAAAATAAAAAGTAGAAAGTTGTATCCTCAAATATGTAACGTAATTTACGAAATCTCATTTCTCTTAAAAAAAACACCCTTAAAAATAATTTTCTTTTTCCGTGCTCCTTGACCCAGGCTTGCAGGTATTTGGCATGCATTACACATACCAACCCAAGGGATGCAGCTACTTTCTGGAGAAGTGATGGTGGGAGTTGACTCACATTCTAAAATCTACATAGTTAAAACTACTCGAAATTGGTGAAACTGATGACATGTTTGTTCAAATTGCTCCACGAGAATCAGTTAAGTTCTCCTATATATTTCAGTTGCTGATATTCGCTGATTAAAGAGTAATTTATTCTGATCCCTAGTGAATTTAACTAGCATGGCATTATACGTGCATTTCACTGATTTATCAGTAGGTAAAAGTTCATTAATTAAAGTTTCAATAAGACTAACTCGGCTAATTGAAATCACTGATTCAGATTTTGAATGCAATACGAAGCAATACTTTCGCGTGGGTGACATGTGATTTCAAGAGACTGGGAAAAAGTCATAGCGAATGCAATTATGATGCAACTGGAAACAGGTGTACACATACGTTACGAGTCCTGGAGTGCGATTCCCATTACCATTTCCACTTATCAGGAGCCAATTTATGTCGTGGGAACAGTAAGTGGGGGTGGAAGTTGCCATGTGGTCGTGGTTATGGTCTATTCATGGTTTCTGTGGGGGTGGAAGTTGCCATGTGGTCGTGGTTATGGTCTATTCATGTTTCTTCGCACTTTTTGAAAAATCACCCCGTGTACGACATGTTTGGTTGTTTCCTAAATGTGTCGTGTATCATAAGCGTTTTATACTTGTGTTAACATAAAAGTGCCCTAATTTTGATTACATTAATCTTTTACGTATATTTTATATATAAATTAGAATATTTAATTCATCATTAATATGAATAAAAACAGAGAGAAAATAAGTGTATTGGTAATGCCTGGTAAGAAATAGTTCTTATGTAAAATATTATTACACTGAGTGCGCACAAATGAGGTGCGTTGTCGCTCTGGTGTAGTATTCTAGACTTAGTTAAGCTTTATTTGCATGAGGCGGAGGAATATCCTGAAAGTATAACTTTATCAGGGCTTCATCAAAGTTGGAAGTAACCACGAACGGACTATAGCTGCCTATCAGAATATAGTAAATCCGCTACACCCGACTAGAGATGCATGCAATCGGGCTCCAGATAAGCGGGAAGGTGAATGAGAACCGTGCAGGCGGTACCGACCTCAGGCAGCGTGTCGACGTATGCGAGGTCGTCCTGCTGCTCGTGCTCTGGCGGCGCCTTGTCCATGGGTCCCGTAGCCGCTGCCGCCCCTGACCCTGCCGCCGCGGCCGTCGTGCCTTTGTCGCCGGGCTGCGACTTGTGCCTCCGCCTCCGCCGCCGCTGGATGCGCGGGCTGCCGCAGCCGTCCTCGCGCTCCGTGTCTGATGTGTCGCTGGCGGCATTCTGTGACGACCCGCTGCTCTTGGCCGAGTCTGTCGACTCCGCCGTCGCCATCAGCTCTGTCACGCACACACACATGTGCCACTCTCTCCAGCACTTTTGAAAACCCTACTTGACATATACGTGTATGCNGTCACGCACACACACATGTGCCACTCTCTCCAGCACTTTTGAAAACCCTACTTGACATATACGTGTATGCACATTGTGTATTCTTCCACCAAAAGTAAATTTAACATTATCATGTGCCTGATCTCTTAAGTCATGTCAATCAAATGAAACTGCCAAATTATTAAAAAAGTAAATATTTTAGAAATTAGCTGTTCAATGAACACTTTTTATTCAACGTTAAGAGACAGAAACTTTCCCTCCGTCGTGGGCGCATGTCAGTCAGTGTGCCCGTTAAAATACATGCAGTTAGGAGCAGTCACACTTTCAACGGTTGGTTTCAAAAGTGCCCACCTAACTGTGAACAGTTTCTAATTAGGAATACAGAGGTGTAAAACCAGCTCATACCGCAAACTCTAGCAAAATGGCGTCACTAGTGAGCAACATGTCAGAACGCCATCCACCGATCACTTCTGCTAAAATACCCACCAGCTGGCAGCCCAGTCAATAGGGAACATTTTACAGTAGGTGGTAGCCAATGAGATGCAGGGCTCATTCCCAGACCCTTGCACAGCCAAGCAGAAAATGGGTATGCCCACATCCAAGGAACAGCCACGCCATTTTGTCTGTGTGTACTTATCTACTCTGTGCTGTCATCTTGCCTCACTAATAAGTTACTACCGAAAGTGAGAAAATAATGCTTATACACAGTGTCGTAGTTGAGGGTATATGCAGGTAAATGCTGTTCACTGTGAAGAGCACTTTTGAAATCTACCTTTGAAAAAACTCTCACTGTCTTACACACTCACATGCGGGCTCCTAGTTAAGTTGGCAGCAAATTAACAAGTTTTAACGTTATACTGATATTTTTTGTTTAAATTTAAATTTTATGTATAAATTATAATATTTAATTGATAAATCATATGAATACAAAAACAGCGAGAAAACTGGTGTGTTGTTAATGCTGAGCAAGAAATAGTTCTCGTCCAAAATATTACAGTATTACACTGAGTGCGCACGAATGCAGTGCGTTGTCCATTTGGTGTAATTTTCTAGACTTGGTTAAGTTTTGTTTGCATGAGGCAGAGGAATATCCTGCAAGTACAACTTTAGCAGGGTTTCAGAAAAGTGTGAAGTAACCATGAATGGACTATAGTATAATATGTAAATTTATGTCTAAAGAGTCACACGAGAGCATGAATTTCCACTTTGTTAACACATTTACTTTCTTAAAAATTTCACGTCTTCCACTTGGATGACGCATGAATGAAGTGACACCTTCCGTGGAAATGTTAAAATGTTAATCATGCATGTAGCGGAAGGATACAAAATGAAAAGAGAAGTAGATTCTACGCAGGGCTTTCAAAAGGGCTCAGTTAACAGTGAACAGTGTATATATGCAGTATATCTTCCGCTTAACCTCGCTCGTTACAGTCTGCCCCCTGTTAATTTTTTTTGCATATACCATCTTTTGGTTTTGTTAATTTTTATTAGATAGATGTGGCTAATTTATAAAAATTCGTAATTGTATCATTATAAAACATTGTCATCTCAATCCATTTTGTAGATCATCGTAAGAACTTTCATTCACAACAAAACTTCATTATNCATTATAAAACATTGTCATCTCAATCCATTTTGTAGATCATCGTAAGAACTTTCATTCACAACAAAACTTCATTATAACGAACACCAATTTTTGTCATAATCAAACTACAAATTTGGTTGTGTTTACTTCACTACGAGATGTATGTACGTTACTGATGAGACACCATTTCAAAAGTTTGTTTTGGCGAGAAGTGCGATGATGCATAAAAAGAAGCACCTTGGAGCAACGGCGCATGAACTGTTGCAAGGTAAGCTGTTTTTTGCCCTGTGCTATACCTATTCGTTTCCTAGGTTACACGTCGGCCACTTAAATGTAGNTTGCAAGGTAAGCTGTTTTTTGCCCTGTGCTATACCTATTCGTTTCCTAGGTTACACGTCGGCCACTTAAATGTAGCCGCGCATTTGACGTCACAGCATGTGTGTAATGGGTGCCTTGCCTCTCTCTTACGATTGGCCGCAGTGCAATCAGTTTCTTCCGGCTCCACTCTGGTTACTGGTTCCTGCTGCATGCACCGAGTGTGTACAGTATTGAGCAAGCACNGTGTCGCTGGCGGCATTCTGTGACGACCCGCTGCTCTTGGCCGAGTCTGTCGACTCCGCCGTCGCCATCAGCTCTGCCACACACACACACGTGCCACTCTCTCCAGCACTTTTGAAAACCCTACTTGACATATACGTGTATGCACATTGTGTATTCTTCCACCAAAAGTAAATTTAACATTATCATGTGCCTAATCACTTAAGTCATGTCGGTCAAATGAAACTGCCAAATTATTAGAAAAGTAAAAGAAACTTTCCCTCCGTCGTGGGCGCATGTCAGTCAGTGTGCCCATTAAAATACATGCAGTTAGGAGCAGTCACACTTTCTCAACGGTTGGTTTCAAAAGTGCCCACCTAACTGTGAACAGTTTCTAATTAGGAATACAGAGGTGTAAAACCAGCTCATACCGCAAACTCTAGCAAAATGGCGTCACTAGTGAGCAACATGTCAGAACGCCATCCACCGATCACTTCTGCTAAAATACCCACCAGCTGGCAGCCCAGTCAATAGGGAACATTTTACAGTAGGTGGTAGCCAATGAGATGCAGGGCTCATTCCCAGACCCTTGCACAGCCAAGCAGAAAATGGGTATGCCCACATCCAAGGAACAGCCACGCCATTTTGTCTGTGTGTACTTATCTACTCTGTGCTGTCATCTTGCCTCGCTAATAAGTTACTACCGAAAGTGAGAAAATAATGCTTATACACAGTGTCGTAGTTGAGGGTATATGCAGGTAAATGCTGTTCACTGTGAAGAGCACTTTAGAAATCTACCTTTGAAAAAACTCTCACTGTCTTACACACTCACATGCAGGCTCCTAGTTAAGTTGGCAGCAAATTAACAAGTTTTAACGTTATACTGATATTTTTTGTTTAAATTTAAATTTANAGGCTCCTAGTTAAGTTGGCAGCAAATTAACAAGTTTTAACGTTATACTGATATTTTTTGTTTAAATTTAAATTTAATGTATAAATTATAATATTTAATTGATAAATCATATGAATACAAAAACAGCGAGAAAACTGGTGTGTTGTTAATGCTGAGCGAGAAATAGTTCTCGTCCAAAATATTACAGTATTACACTGAGTGCGCACGAATGCAGTGCGTTGTCCATTTGGTGTAATTTTCTAGACTTGGTTAAGTTTTGTTTGCATGAGGCAGAGGAATATCCTGTAAGTACAACTTTAGCAGGGTTTCAGAAAAGTGTGAAGTAACCATGAATGGACTATAGTATAATATGTAAATTTATGTCTAAAGAGTCACACGAGAGCATGAATTTCCACTTTGTTAACACATTTACTTTCTTAAAAATTTCACGTCTTCCACTTGGATGACGCATGAATGAAGTGACACCTTCCGTGGAAATGTTAAAATGTTAATCATGCATGTAGCGGAAGGATACANTGGATGACGCATGAATGAAGTGACACCTTCCGTGGAAATGTTAAAATGTTAATCATGCATGTAGCGGAAGGATACAGAATGAAAAGAGAAGTAGATTCTACGCAGGGCTTTCGAAAGGGTTCAGTTAACAGTAAACAGCGTATATATGCAGTATACCTTCCGCTTAACCTCGTTCGTTACAGTCAGCCCCCTGTTAATTTTTTTTGCATATACCATCTTTTGGTTTTGTTAATTTTTATTAGATAGATGTGGCTAATTTATAAAAATTCGTAATTGTATATTATAAAACATTGTCATCTCAATCCATTTTGTAGATCATCGTAAGAACTTTCATTCACAACAAAACTTCATTATAACGAACACCAATTTTTGTCATAATCAAACTACAAATTTGGTTGTGTTTACTTCACTACGAGATGTATGTACGTTACTGATGAGACACCATTTCAAAAGTTTGTTTTGGCGAGAAGTGCGATGATGCATAAAAAGAAGCACCTTGGAGCAATGGCGCATGAACTGTTGCAAGGTAAGCTGTTTTTTGCCCTGTGCTATACCTATTCGTTTCCTAGGTTACACGTCGGCCACTTAAATGTAGTCGCGCGTTTGACGTCACAGCATGTGTGTAATGGGTGCCTTGCCTCTCTCTTACGATTGGCCGCAGTGCATTCAGTTTCTTCCGGCTCCACTCTGGTTACTGGTTCCTGCTGCATGCACCGAGTGTGTACAGTATTGAGCAAGCACNTTCAGTTTCTTCCGGCTCCACTCTGGTTACTGGTTCCTGCTGCATGCACCGAGTGTGTACAGTATTGAGCAAGCACCAGCTTACCTTGTAACACTTCACCACACGTCACTGCCTTGGAGTGTTTTTATTAGGTATCCGGAACCAGCTCCAGTAGAAGACTATTGTGTGACCAAAATAGTGCGGTTTTCAAACTAATGTTATATTGTGGGTAAAGTTTTTGTGTTTAAATGCAAACGTTAAAATTCGGATCTCTTATTTTTATAATTAAAATACCATTTGCATGCCTCCCTTACGTCAAATTATGGGAAGTTTGCTGCATACCAGGTGCCACCCATTAATTCTAGGTTACCTAAACATTTTTTGAGTGGTGCTAAGTCACCCCAGCAGGTGCAATGAATGCATTGCAGTAATGAATTTTTTGGTGTCAAGCACTTTTAAGGAATTGTAGCCCTCACCGTCGAGCTGCGGGTCGAAGATGACGAACTCGGGGCGGATCTTGCTGGTCCTCTTGCCCTTGAGCAGCGGCACGAGGCCGCCCAGGTACTCGAGGTAGAGCGTGTAGCAGCTGCCGGAGCTCATGTTGGTGTCCTCGTCGTGGCGGATCATGGTGCAGTGCAGGCGAACGCTGCCCGCCGGCGGCCGGGCCACGAACTCGCGAAGCCCCGCCACCTCGGGCACGCAACACTGTCGCACCACACACAAGCCTCGTTACCTTACAGCAAGGAAGATAGAGTGGAGTGGAGAGATTTTGGCGGCTCTTAACATCCAGGTCTTGAGAGCTGATGTTGGTGAAGTGAGGTGGGTATGGAGCAGCTTTGGAATGCAAGGGTGGGGGAAACGGGAGATCCCTGAGAAAACCGGCTGGCCAGCGGCATTGCCTAGCACTATTCCCACGTGCGAATATTCAGAAGCGAACCCGCCGGGAATTGAACCCGATTCACCTAAGTGGAAGGCGAGTAGTCTGACCACTACACTTCTGCGGCCCCGGAAAAATAGTCCCACAACTCAATGTTATAGCCTGTCTCATGAACGAGTGCACTTTTTTTTTGACATTTCTGAATGCAGTCCTGTTTACAGCTGTTTCCATGGCTACAGTGGTGACTTACCTGCTATAGATGATGTTTACATAAACATGCTCGGGGTAACGGTGGTGTAGTGGTCAGACTACTCGCCTCCCAACTAGGCAAACTTGGTTCGATTCGCACATGGGAATCATACTGGACGATGCTGCTGGCTGACGGGTTTTTTTGGGGATCTCCCATTTCCCTCNTTCGATTCGCACATGGGAATCATACTGGACGATGCTGCTGGCTGACGGGTTTTTTTGGGGATCTCCCATTTCCCTCATCCTTGCATTCTGGTGCTGCTTCATTCTCACCTTGCTTCATCATCTGCTCTCAAGACCTTTTTGTTAAGAACCACCAACGTCTCTCCACTCCATAAACGTGCTCAGCTGACTGTCAACCTACCCAGTATGTCAACAGAAAATATTTTGCCATGGAAATAATTGTACACAAGACTACAATGTTTTGAAATTTCTTGCATGTGAGAAAGCACCATGTCTGATATAAACTAACACTTTTATTTGCTTTGGGAATATCCAGCTATAGTGTGGCCATTTACAAGCAACCTAATTACTTAAAAATTGCTGCTTAAAAAAAATGTAAAATAGTTAACCTAAATCTTNTGTGGCCATTTACAAGCAACCTAATTACTTAAAAATTGCTGCTTAAAAAAAATGTAAAATAGTTAACCTAAATCTTTAAATAAACAGTATAGTTATAGAAAAGTTATACTTGGAGTACAAATTTGTTGCAACTGTTTGTAATGTGTAATATAAAGTAAACATTACTTTTATTGCAAAACATTCTCAGGTAACTCTGGCAATTTTTTTCGTATGCAAGTCAATTTTTTAATTTTTGTATTAGAAACTGTAGCATAGGTGCATTTTCATGTGTATATCCGCAATATGGTACAGGACACTTTCTCTTCACATACATTTTTCACGAACGAACTAATTATTTCTCACAATGAACAGACACATTGGCATCCTGCCTCTTGCTTTGTGTTTGAGTATGCTTCTAGCTCAAAGACGAGTTTTTGTTGCGATGATGCCACAATAACATCATTCAGTCATATCTTTAAAAATTATACTTCCTTACTTATAAGTATATACAAAATACACAAGTAAAATAAAACTATTTTGAAAGTTATAGTAATTATAGAATTCAGTATTCCCTCCAGTAAAATTTTTATTTCCCATAATGGCACTATGATTCCGCCTATAGAGTTGCGGCTCTTTGCTCAGTACCACTCGGCTAGCACTCGTCCCGCAGAAAAACCTAATAGTGCCACCTATAGTCAATAGATAGCACCACACGTTTCAGTCAGTGAATGTCACTTGAAGACTGTGCCCGAGTCTATGCTGTTCAGGCAAGGTTAGTATGACCATTTCTATGTCCTTGAAAACAAAACTCTCACGTTTATGCTTCTATTACTTCATTAGTTCTTATAATCAAATGAGTTGTAATTTTCGTGTGCAAAAAAATTATTTTAGTTTTAGATATCAAAATGAATATGATGGACTGCGTATTGCATAACACATGACAAGTCGCTGTAATTGGAGCACAATCAGTTCGCCTACTCACGAACTCAATAATCAGACTTGAATTAATGGTTAGCAAATCCACTGTGATTATACCAATGAACACTAGTAAAGTGGAAATGCACAAACCAATAGAACTGGCCCTGCTNTTAGCAAATCCACTGTGATTATACCAATGAACACTAGTAAAGTGGAAATGCACAAACCAATAGAACTGGCCCTGCTTTAGTAGAATGTAAAGACAGCTCACTTCTAGCTTGTCGTAAATTCCAATAAATACGCGCAGATCTCAAAGCCAACATACTAACATGATGGAAGTGGCTACTAATTTTTTTATCTCTAGGAAGTTGTTTTCAGAGCCACGTTCGAAAGNTTAGCAAATCCACTGTGATTATACCAATGAACACTAGTAAAGTGGAAATGCACAAACCAATAGAACTGGCCCTGCTGTAGTAGAATGTAAAGACAGCTCACTTCTAGCTTTTCGTAAATTCCAATAAATACGCGCAGATCTCAAAGCGAACATACTAACATGATGGAAGTGGCTACTAATTTTTTTATCTCTAGGAAGTTGTTTTCAGAGCCACGTTCGAAAGTACAGCGTTGAAAACCAAACCCCAGCAAGTCAAACGTCAACAGACACTGAAAATACAATAGCAACACCTCTTGCTACTACGCGTTTTCTGCAATCTCGTTTGTGATGTTAGCTTGCAGATGTCTGGTAGTGGTCACTAGTGTACTCGGCAGCACAGTCAAGCCCTATCATGAGGTACGCAAGCCTCTCGGATGTTATCAGGTTTTCTCAACTTGCTTGGTTCATCTTCCACCCTCACGTGCCTCGCTCTGTGTGCATACTTTGAAAGACTACGCAGTCCTGAAGCTCCAAACGCATGACCCACAGTGAAGAGGGGAGGGGAGGAAAATGTGCTGACTCAGGTCAGAAAATCCAAACATAACCAGTGGTTGCCCAACTGCCGCAACAGTCTCGATGGAAATAGCATTCACGAGTGTCAACTACCACTTCCTGTTGTAGGCCAGCTGAAACAGATTGCTGCATCACTCTTGCGAAATCAATTTCAAAAGACACTACTGTCAAAAATAATACGTAGTATTCCGTACATTGTGTTACTATCACCTATTCTTGTGATTGTGTTGACAGGCAGCAACGTGTTTTAGTTATCCGTAATAGTGTGTTCTTATAGCCTGCACTGTCTTGTGGTACTTGCCTCATCCCTTTGGCACAGAGGGCACGGTGCAACTTACTACACTATAACTAAGTACAAAGTGTGGCTCTCTTGATATAGTTTCAGGTTGATGTAATAGTTTATAATGCTCCCCCAATGTAGCTTTTGCAATTGTTATAAACCTCTTATAACGATTAATTATATCATAATGATGTTTATAAATCTTTTTCTAATTGTTGCTTTACCAGTTAACCCACATAACAAGTAATATGTATGGTTTTCAAATAAAGCATAAATATTGCAAATTAGCATAAATATAAATAAGTAATTTTATAAAACCATTGCAATACAAAAAATACATCAAACAAGCAACTCCGATATAAAAATTATTCCGGGGTTGATCGTAATTCCAGCGGGGGTCCTTACAACTCCAGTGTGGGTCCAGACCCCCACGGCAGCAGGGGAGTTACCACTCACCCGGATGGTCTGGGCGAAGAGGTTGGCGATGAGCGCCTTGAGTCTGGGCGGAAGAGGAAGGACGGCTAGTTGTGGCTCGCCCCTTAGCGAGCGATGTATCTGCAGCCGGCACAGCAGCTGCAGCGAGGCGATGCGGCGCGACACCCACGCGATGTGCACCTGGCAGCCCGTCGCCACGAACAGTCTCTTGTCGTTGTGGCCCCACGTGAGCGCTGTCACCGGCGACTGCAACCACCAACACTCGTTACAACACCGCAGGTCCTGCCACTAACATGCTACTAAATGCTGTTCATGTTTATTTCAGCATTTTTGAGATCAACCTTTGAAAAATGTCACTCTCCCGACTTGCATATATTTTAATGAAGGGCATGCGTCCAGCCACAATCTAAAATCTAAACAGTTAAAATGCTTCAAATCAGCGCATATGACTGCAGATCTGTCAAAACTGCTTTACTTGAATCAATGAAATTCTACTCATTATTCCAGTTACTGGTATTCACTAATTAAAAAGTGATTTCTCCTAATTCCTGCACTGGCCTGACAGTAAATCCTCAGTGCATTCCACTGATTCGACAGTAGGTCAAGCAAATTAACTGAATATTCAGTAAATTAATGCTGCTAATTGAAATCACTGATTCAGAATTAGAGTGCAAGTTGGTAACGAAGGAGAGAAAATAGTTCCCTGTCTTAACGTTGGATTAAAAGTGCTAGTTAAAAATTTGTGCATACTGAAATTATTTATTTTTGCTTCCTGGTTTTTTATACTTGTAAGTGTAAGAATAAGCACATTTGTAACAATTAATTACTTGTATAATAATTTCAGTGTCGCTTGACCGACGCATGGATAAAGTGATCAGGCCCATGACAATGTTAATTTTATGTACAGCAGAAGAATACACAATGTGCTACAAGTAGATCTTGAACAGGGCTTTCAAAAGTACTCAGTTTACCGTGAACAGCATTTATGCTTCACCACCAACATTGCATTTTTCTTCATAAAACACTTCCTACGGCAATGTTAGATCTATTTTGATTACTGTCCAATGANACCACCAACATTGCATTTTTCTTCATAAAACACTTCCTACGGCAATGTTAGATCTATTTTGATTACTGTCCAATGATATAGTAGGTACACAGTAAAAAAGTTGCTGAAGATTTTCTTGNCACAATGTGCTACAAGTAGATCTTGAACAGGGCTTTCAAAAGTACTCAGTTTACCGTGAACAGCATTTATGCTTCATCACCAACATTGCATTTTTCTTCATAAAACACTTCCTACGGAAATGTTAGATCTATTTTGATTACTGTCCAATGATATAGTAGGTACACAGTAAAAAAGTTGCTGAAGATTTTCTTGNAAATGTTAGATCTATTTTGATTACTGTCCAATGATATAGTAGGTACACAGTAAAAAAGTTGCTGAAGATTTTCTTGTAACTCTACAGCTGAAATATTGTATATTTACAACACATAAGTATAGAAAACTTACAATTTTTTTAAAATGTAACTCTATGTTTATAATAAATTCAGAGTCGAAAATACTTACTTGTTAAATTTGTACATTAGGTTTACACATTTCACACTAAGGTTTTGTGAAATTTGCTCTTAATTTATTTGTAGTATTACAAAAATTGCCTTGGCTACTAGTTTTCAAAGAATTCCTTGTAGGAATACAAGAAAAAGAAAACTTCTATAGTGTAGGTCAGTAGGGCTTAAGGGGAATCGATAGTAAACTTTTTTAATGCCTCAAGGTTACATTTTGTTATATGGGACCGTCTGCCTGTAGCTGTTTTCCATGTTTGAAGCAGAGAAGAGCGGGAGCAATAAGGAAGACACTGACACATGTACCAAGTGTGTCATCGCCTCTATGCGCAAGGCTATGAACTGAAGTGCAGTGCAGTGCTCTTATCGTAGTGTGTGTACCTATGGGACTCTAAGCAGTGACTTTATCTTTTAATGGTGGAAAGTCTATAACAAGTTTCAATGCAAGACCCTCTAGTACATTTGTATGTGTATCTGACCCAGATATTTTTGGGATACAGCGCTTTGAGAAAACCATTTTTAGCTACGTTGGAGTGGTCCAAATTAATATTTATAATGTGTATGACGTCTTGAAAGCAGNTTTGAGAAAACCATTTTTAGCTACGTTGGAGTGGTCCAAATTAATATTTATAATGTGTATGACGTCTTGAAAGCAGTCTACAGGCATAGTCTCGAGTGTGTGTTCTTTCCGTAGATCAGTACACCGGGCGCACACATCTTAATAGGTTCCTACNTACAGGCATAGTCTCGAGTGTGTGTTCTTTCCGTAGATCAGTACACCGGGCGCACACATCTTAATAGGTTCCTACATGAAACCGGATTTCATCACTCTGCAATGCAGTTTGAGCGACAGGCAGATGGGTGCTTGCAACACTGCGTTATGTATTCTCGGGAAGATGAATTTCTCTCAAATTAGATGCATGAAAGTAGGGTATTATTACACTCAATACAAGTCCGTGGATTAAACTACAGTTTCCTCTTTGCACTGTTCTCTTTTACAACAAGGCAACTTTGCAAGTAAGACCAAAATATGCTATTTTATAAACAATTTTAACTATTTATTTTTTTTTAAATATATCTTATGGGACAAAATAAAAAATTTGTTGTGGCTGTATAACATAGTTTTATTTACCTTTCCTTGAAAAATGTTGTATTCTCTGAACATATATTTACTGAGCTACGCATATACGTGCAAACAGTGATTTTATAGACAATATTTTACTGAGTGACTATGGTAGTGAATTGGAAGGTGAATAGGCTGTTCAGGGTAAACTGAGCACTTTTGAAAGCCCTGCTTAAGATCTACTTGTATGCACGTTATGTATTCTTCCGCCTTATATAAAATTAACAATGCCAAGGGCTTGCTCACTTTATTCATGCGTAGGTCAAATAAAACTGTAAATGATTAGAAAACTAAATAATTTACTAATCTGCTCATTTTTACACTTTGATGCATTAAAAAAAACTGCAAACAAAAGAAAAATTATTTCAGTAGTTGCAAATAGTTACCTAAAACTTTTTTATTCAACGTTAAGATATGGAACTACTTTCCCTCCATCATTACCAACTGTCACTCAGTGCACCCTATGGCGATTTCAACATTTAAAGCCATTTGTTTATGTTTTAGTTTGTTTTGAGTTGAATGTTTATTTATTTTGAACATAATCTTAAAACTTTTACCCTCAGGAATAGTTAGAATTGTAATTAAAGACATCACCTCAAAATTCTTATTTATTTTCGTGTGTTTGTTTACATTTCACGTATTTTGACAGTTCTATTTCTTCTCTTTTCTTTAATTTTGCCATGTGAACTGAGCTCAATTATCTTTGTAATTGTTAATTATTATAATTACCTGGCTTAATTAAGCCTGTTTTGCCATGTAGGAATGCATTTAATTACAGTTCTGATAAGTGCTATGTCTCAGAAGTGACTAACATATTGGAATTTCCCATTTTTTAATTAGCGTCACCATGTGAACCCCTTTTGATTAACACACCCTCCCTAGATGCTATGGACAGCGGTACATCATAACTTTTGTTCTGCAAGAATTCATTTAATTTTGCACATAGCGCCCATCATAATGTTAGGAAAGGTGTACGAGAGGCGCTAGGTTGTTTAAATATGCGGGGCGTGATAAAGAAGAGGCCTTAAACGCATTGCGGTAGTTTTTAAGTGCTACGCAAAACTATGTGAACTGCAGTCTCCACCAGTACTGAACAAGTGTGGCCTACATCGGGTATGGTACTACAATCTTAAAGAACTGTTACGTATGTGCACTGCAATCATTTTGAACAGTGTTAATTTTGAAATTTACTTTAATTTTGAGAGAGTGATTTTTGTATTTTAAATTATTTTCTGAAATTAATGAAGGGCGTAACTATTTGGTTGGACATTAACCAGAAGCCAGTAGATGTTTTGTTCTGTAGCCATGCAAAACCATGAACATTATAACAATATTAATTTCTGAATATACTGTAAGCCTGTTGAATTTTCATTTCTTACGTAAATTATCAATTTTGATTGCTAATTTTTAGAGATGATTTAGTATTTTGATCTATAACTGACTCTTATTTGAACGACAGAAAATTTTATTGATGAAATTAATATTTCTGGATTTTCTGCACTAAATATTTTAAATTTATCATTGAATTCTCAATTTTTCCACTTATAATTTCTGCTATAAAACTACAGTTTTTCACACACCAAATGAATGGCTAATGTTTTGTGTAGTGTTTGAAAGTAGTTTTAATATTTTATTCTCAAGGGTATTTTATGTTTTATTTCATACAAAGGGTACAAAATTTTGTCTCATGCAAAAGGGTGTAATGTGTCAGAAGTATCATATTAATTACCTACCTTGTTTTGACATGAATAATCAGTCATACTTTCATTGCATTTTCAAGGAAAAAGCATTTTTCACCATGCTTAGTGTTAAACAAAGGGAAGCAGATTTGCCTGGCGTCATTACAATCCAGTTAGACGCCACGAGCAAAGATAAAGTAAGCGGCGTAGTAGGAATTTTGCTAAGNTGCCTGGCGTCATTACAATCCAGTTAGACGCCACGAGCAAAGATAAAGTAAGCGGCGCAGTAGGAATTTTGCTAAGTATCGCACGCCCGAATATTACTACATAATTATTCATTTAAAATTCTCTTTCCTTTCATACTACCAAATTTTATTATTTGTAACTTACACATCCTGTAGTTATAACAGCAAAGTACAGCAAAAGAGTTTTTCAAAGCCCATGAAAATATATGCAGGCAAAAGCAGCAACATTTTTCTAAGGTTGATTTAAAAAGTGCTCACATAATTGTGAACAGCATTTACCTGGGTGTATGGTATGAGGGCGGAATAGAGCAGCACGCCAGAGTCGGAGTAGAACTTGAGCAGGTTGGTGTACTCTGCATGATGCAGCTGCGCGCTGCCCGCCACCGCCAGCAGCTCGCGAGAGTTGCTCCACTCGAGCCGCAGTGTGCCGCACAGCCCCGTGTGGATCTGCACTGGAGACACGTCGTCGAAGCTCTTCATCAGGTAGACATAGCCGTTCTGGAAGCCCACCGCCAGCACCAGTGTGCGGTCGTCTGCGGGCCGACAACACAAACACCCCTGGTCCCTTTCATCACCACTACTTAAAAACAAGTGACTGCACAACACTACACCGATGAGTCATTACTAGAGCCCCGAGTATTTCATGAATTAATTTGGTGGCGAGGTAGACTTCAAACAATTGTTCTTTTCTCCAACTAGTGTGATTGGATGGCAGTTCTTTAGACACGGCCCGTTTAACTGCAACCCATTAACAAGTAGGAAGCAGAAGTGTAGTGAGCGTCGAACAGTCTTGTACAAAGGCATCACTTTATCACAGCAACCAATAAGTAAATGATAGTGTCTTAGATGTATAGAGGAGTGTTAAGTCTAACCTGCTACCATATCAATCCATAAATACTCGAGGCTCCAGTCATTACGTTATAACCATCCCGACTCGGGAACATTCTTCGCACGGAGGGTTACACATGACATGCTGGCAGCATGATATACATAGGGCAGGTCTACAGTCTCACTATTAGTAGTGTCTGCAGTGTCATAATGGGAAAAGCGGTCTGTGTATCCGTGTTTGACATATGTCAGATTGTGATGGTACGGTGCCTTGCTACCATAATCTCTGAAATGACCCGTCTTGTCGGCTGCTCTCCTGTCGCTGTTGTGAGAATGTATCAGAAGTGGTGAACGATGGGAAAAGAATGACATGTTGTCCATCCTTGTGTCGACCACGGCGCATTGATTACCAGAGGGCAGCGAAGGCTGTCTCGCATTGTGCATTGTTCGAAGCAACCGCAGGACCACAGTTCGATAAATCGCACAGAGGTACAACAGTGATGATCAGGAAGATGTTTCACAGCACACGGTTCATCGAACACTGCTTCAGATATGACAGCGAAGTTGAAGACCACTTGTACCATGTTGACTGAATGACATCCACAGCAGCACATGAGGTGGGCACAAAATTATCGACACTGAACTTCGGATGATTGGGAAATGCTAGCCTTGTCAGATGAATCCCGATTCCTGGTTCGTCACATTGACTGCCGAGTGAGTATAAGGCGATTACCATGGGAGGGTATGGCACCTGGATGCACTGTTGGGCAGAGACAGGCCGAAGGAGATGTGATGATCTGGGCGGTGTTTTCATGGGAAACATTGGGGGTCCATTATTCNTTGGGCAGAGACAGGCCGAAGGAGATGTGATGATCTGGGCGGTGTTTTCATGGGAAACATTGGGGGTCCATTATTCTGGTACACCAATTCCCTGACAGCTGTCCGATATCTGAACGTTATTAGGGTTCAATAGCCTGGATATGAACCCAATTGAATATTTGTAATTAGACGTGGAGAAGTGGCTTTATGCTACATCACCACCGTAGTGCACTGTACGTCAAGTGGAGCACCTGCTGTTGCANTAGTGCGCTGTACGTCAACTGGAGCACCTGCTGTTGCGCTTGTGGTATTAGATACCACAGGATGCCTTCTGCCATGTTGAATTGATGCCTCGCCGTGTGGCTGCGGTTCTGTGGTCTAAAGGTGGTCCTACATCGTATTAGGCAGATGGTCATAATGTAATGGCTCAATCGGTGTATGTCGTTGGTTGTCAGGACTCCAGCAAAAAAACTTCTGTACTATAGCTAAGGTTCATTCTACTCAAGTTGAGAAGCTCAATGCTGCAACTGTAGTTCGGCAACCAAAAATTTTCGCCGCCAGATAGCACTGTGTTGTATGTGTATCAGATTTTCTTTGTTTTGTACGTAAACAAGTGTGATCATTGCAATTTTACAGAAAGCAAATATTTTTGAAATTTTCCTATTTGTATTGTGTTAGAATCCACCTAAATAGTAAATTTGTTCGTCGCACCTAAGTGCAAAATTAACAAATGTCCACAAGTGTTTTAATATTCTGTCGTTAAAAAAAATGGGTTTAGTAAAATGTTGTATTGAACAATAACTTCAATTAAATGTGACAACAGAATCAAAAAATTCCTTCTGATGACAGGAGCTGGTGTTCTGCGTTCACTGTTATCAGAGTTCTGAAGTAAACAACTGAGGTCGTCACTCTGCCAGGTCAGCACCTGATTGGTTCTATTTGTCTCGTCCGCCTGAGCACCAATTTCAACTGACAAGACAGAGTGCAGGCAGCGTCATGAAAACAGCAATGCAAGTGTAATGCAAATATTGTATACAAACTCTGTACATGTCAGCAGACAATTATTACGNAATGGGTTTAGTAAAATGTTGTATTGAACAATAACTTCAATTAAATGTGACAACAGAATCAAAAAATTCCTTCTGACGACAGGAGCTGGTGTTCTGCGTTCACTGTTATCAGAGTTCTGAAGTAAACAACTGAGGTCGTCACTCCGCCAGGTCAGCACCTGATTGGTTCTATTTGTCTCGTCCGCCTGAGCACCAATTTCAACAGACAAGACAAGAGTGCAGGCAGCATCATGAAAACAGCAATGCAAGTGTAATGCAAATATTGTATACAAACTCTGTACATGTCAGCAGACAATTATTACGNATCATGAAAACAGCAATGCAAGTGTAATGCAAATATTGTATACAAACTCTGTACATGTCAGCAGACAATTATTACGTAAAACACGTAAACATTATTGATGCTACTGGTATGTAAAATTACAGTGTGACAACTCCTTATTTCAGTATTTGCCTGGTTACTACCCGCTAGTGGAGCTATCCCTGCCAGACTTGAGTCAGATATATCACCGCTATCTTCACTATTGTCAGCACTATCATCGAGAGGAACTACAACATTATCGACCACAATATTGCTTGATACAATCCAATTCACACATTCTGGCCTCTTNTATCATCGAGAGGAACTACAACATTATCGACCACAATATTGCTTGATACAATCCAATTCACACATTCTGGCCTCTTATTTTATTAATTCTGTGTGCAGTCTTTCCGCTTTTCAGCATAAACCTCGAATAATGCAGCAGATAACAAACCAAGTACCTCACCGACTTATTGTTACTTGCCACACCTATCCTTTGACTTGACTCCACACGAGATCAATTGGATTTGTTATTCGGTTTGTGCAGTTATGGGTGAAGTAAATTATAACACTTAATTTACTTTCCTCGTTTATTTGACAAACACGAGACACCACACCATCAGCCATTACGACACACCACCATTTTTTTATAACAGGATACAAGAAGAAACATGGTGCCAACCCACAAACATAGATAACAAAATTTCAACACAAATCAACTGTTGCCAACTCATAACACCTCCCCTAGTTGAATTTTGTTTGCACAATCATGACAGGGAAGTTAGTCCTATCGTACGAGACATCTCTCGTGTTTTAACACCATTCAACACCTTAGTGAACATGTCTGCTAGGATCAGATTTTGCATTACACATTCACATAGTGGAACTTTACATCAACATGTTTAACCCTTTCAGACATTACATGACTTAGTGTTTGATTGATAGCCCTTTGGTTATCACATCGTACAGTACATAGCATTTCAATAAATTGTGTCTGACTTAGCTCGCCCAACAGAACTTTTCCATCCATGCTATCTTCTTCGTGACCTCTGCCATGGACACAAACTTTGCTTCAACAGTGGATTGTGCAACACCACCTTGTTTCTTGGAAGACCATGATACTGCTCC
The DNA here is from genome assembly GCA_002778355.1 of Clitarchus hookeri. Lineage (NCBI taxonomy): Eukaryota > Metazoa > Arthropoda > Insecta > Phasmatodea > Phasmatidae > Clitarchus > Clitarchus hookeri. Next base: position 172,418 of record NQII01004723.1, on the reverse strand, counting down.
TCCTGCTAATAATATTGCATACCCACTGCATGACTTTCGATCAACTTTGTCATTGGCGAAGTCAGCATCACAAAAGATATTTACTTGGCTGTNACATACCCACTGCATGACTTTCGATCAACTTTGTCATTGGCGAAGTCAGCATCACAAAAGATATTTACTTGGCTGTCAGTTTTGTAATAGCAAAATTTCAAATTACTAGTTTTTCGTAAGTACCTAAAGATGTGCTGAACATCACATCAGTCACTAAACCTTGGTTTATTACACATATGACTGAGTTTGCTTACAGCAAATGCTATATCCGGTACTTGTAACACCTGAAAGATACAATAAGCAACCAATTGCTCGTCTATAAACCTCTTCATCAAAATCTACATCATCCCCTGGCACGCCCCCAGACTTACTCACTTCTAGGGGTGGTGATAGAGCAGTTTGGTATGAACAACGCAAAGGGCCTAATACCTGGTCTATATAGTGACTTTGGTCCAAAGTGACCATATCACTGTTCGGCTTGGTCACTCTAATTGAGAGAAATTGTGTGGCATCAATTGTCATCCTTATGTTTGGAAGGTTTGACATTTTGCACTTCAGCCAATCAATCTTGTTTCTGCTTCCTCATACACTAATATCATCGACATAAGCTACGAAAACTTCCTTACATTCATCAATGTAGACACAGGGTCACTTATACAAGTGTTCTAACCAAGGTCACACAACAGACTGTTAACGTACTGGAACCACTCTCTACCTGCTTGCTTTAACCCATACAAACTTTTATTAAGTTTCAAACATAACTTTGTCTACCTCTATTACCTTCTTCAAAATACTAAGACAGTTCTATGTAAATCTCCTAATGCATATAACTATTTAAGTACGCACACTGTCTAGAAATTCATGTTCCCAATTATTCTCTACACCTAGGGCCATGAGAATTATAATTGTCCTAAGTTTGACAACAGTGCTGTAAGTTTCATAGAAATTAACACCTGGAACTTGAGCAAAACCTCTGGCCTTTAGCCTTTTTACTATCCCATCAGGATTGCGTTTCACTTTCAAAACCCATTTACAACCAATAACATTTTTGTGATTAGGTCTATCAAATACAGTCCACACATTTGACAGTTTTAGATTCTGAATTTCTGCCTCCACTGCCTGCAACCACNATTAGGTCTATCAAATACAGTCCACACATTTGACAGTTTTAGATTCTGAATTTCTGCCTCCACTGCCTGCAACCACTAAGAGCATCATGAATATCTACAGGATCACCTACATCTAACAATTCACATTTGACTGCATTACAACAGATACATCTAGTAAGTTTTCTGAGCTCTAATAATGGTAACAACAAGCACATTTAATGGGTTTTTGGAGCCCTTGTGGGTCGCCTTGACTGACCAATTGCTTCGTTCTCAATATCTGCCATGTTTTCAAAATTATTAGCAGCATCATTTGAAATTGCATAACTTAGAATCATATTATTGAGGGTCACTGCATTTTCACCTTCTCTCTCTCTAACATGTCATTAACATGCTCACGTGTATTTACAATAGNTAGAATCATATTATTGAGGGTCACTGCATTTTCACCTTCTCTCTCTCTAACATGTCATTAACATGCTCACGTGTATTTACAATAGGATCATCACTGCCTAATACCAATTCAACATTGTCTACCTCGGAGGTTTCACATTCATTCACGTCATTGTTCCCAACTCCATCGTCTGGTACCACATGAGGTTCGTCATCACTTGCAACCTCATAGTAATCTAACTACTGAAAAATTTCTGGATTTGGTTCCTTTATGTCACTCACCTCGAATGGTCTGAAAGGAAAGACATTTTCTTCAAATGATACATGATCGCAATATTAACCTTCCTCTCACTTGCATGCCAGACTCTATAACCCTTTCTGTGATCTGCATACCCTTCAAACACGCATTCAACAGCCCTCTGGTTAAACTTGCTAGATGACTCGACTCTAATCCAAGCCCTACACCCAAATACCTTCAGTGAAACGTCGTGGAGGAGTCACTGGGAAAATGGACTGGTGTTTTCATATGGAATCTTGTCTGCAATAGCCTTACTGGGACACAGATTACGTATGAAACATGCAGTGTTTACAGCCTCTGCCCACAAGTATGTAGGAACACCAGNGCCTTACTGGGACACAGATTACGTATGAAACATGCAGTGTTTACAGCCTCTGCCCACAAGTATGTAGGAACACCAGATTGTATCAACATGCACCTTGCCATTTATGCCACGCCATTTTGTTGAGGGCACGTAGACACAGTTATCCTGTGCACAATTCCATTCACTCGCCAAAACCTTACAACCACGACTACAATATTCCCCCTCCATCAGATTGCAAAGGCTTTATCTTTACACCCTGAGCATTCTCCACCTCAGCCTTGAACAAAACAATCTCCTTAATTGTGTCACTCTTTCTGTGCAAAAATTTAACCGTAAAAAACCTGGAAAAATCATCAATGAGAGTTAAAACATACCTTGCACCTCCAACCGAACATGGGCGAAACTCGCCCATTATATCACTGTGAACCAATTCTAGCGGGTTTACCGTGCATTTGTTGCCTTTCCTCGGGATAGGAACCTTCCTCATCTTACGGTTGATGCACACCTCATACTTAATACCTTCACCTGCCTTAGTTGAACTAAGATCAGTTAATCCTAGAGTTTTTACAAGTGCTGCCTTATGCAGATGACCAAGTATCTCGTGCTATATGGTGACTGCTCGTANGTTAATCCTAGAGTTTTTACAAGTGCTGCCTTATGCAGATGACCAAGTATCTCGTGCTATATGGTGACTGCTCGTATTGCAACTGCGTCTGTCACTTCCTGCTTCCACTGCTGCTCCATTGCTGCCATCACACTTCTTGATTCGAGCTTGTTAACAGTCTCAAGTAAGTAAATTCCATAATTTTCCTCTGCAGTAAAAACACTTGCTCTTTCTTCCGTGTCAGTGTTGTGACGTTGCTGGAACACCGTACATCCAGCATTAATATCAGCGCAGGAAATTGTACGTTCTAACACGGGGATAGATCGATGAGGGAGCTGAGGCTTATCGANACAGCATTAATATCAGCGCAGGAAATTGTACGTTCTAACACGGGGATAGATCGATGAGGGAGCTGAGGCTTATCGAGCTTGTAACCCGTTAGACGTAAGTCGTCGTGGACGGTGGTGCTGATGTGGGTGTGTGGCTTGGCAGGTGAGCGCTGACTGTCGGTGTAGAGGCTCGAGGCTGCCTCCACCCCTCACCACGCCGATGCCCCCCTTCCAATGTGTATGGATGGCGTCTAGCAACCNAGAGGCTCGAGGCTGCCTCCACCCCTCACCACGCCGATGCCCCCCTTCCAATGTGTATGGATGGCGTCTAGCAACCGTCTGACGCTACCTTCGATGTCATCAAGATTTGAATGTTACTGAACTCCTACAACGAAACCATCTGGGATGTTCCTTAACACCCTAGTCAACGTATTTCCCGACTATAAAAGGGGTTTTCTTTCGTCTTGGGGGAGAATGAATAGGGACCTCACGATGAGAACATTATAACTTGGCAGAAGGTATATCCTGCTATGTTTTATGAGGTAAAAAAGTTGCGTGCAAAATGATGGTGGCTACCCCTGTTATTTTCATTGTGAAGGGAGGTATGAATGAGTGTCTACTTAAGGTTGAAGGTCCTGATATGAAACAATGTTAGGAAAAATGAATTTTAATCTCACTTTGTTTCCGATATTTTGCAAAAATAAAGTTAAAATGTCAATTTCTGAGTGACCATATCTTCCTTAATATTCCAATTTAGTAGAAAGTGCCATGTAAATTTTCCATTTGACTTTGCGTAATGAATCNGACCATATCTTCCTTAATATTCCAATTTAGTAGAAAGTGCCATGTAAATTTTCCATTTGACTTTGCGTAATGAATCCACCTTACGAAGTTTGTTAGTTGAATTTCGCTACATTCTGTAAATTATTTAAACGTAGCATTTTTAGTGAAGCTTGGATAATATAGGCACTGTTACTATGGGTAGGTTATTGAAAATTACCTGTGTTCATTTGTCATTTTGTACCAGGAGTGTTGGAAAGGGGTACAAGGGGGCATTTGCCTCTTTCCACAGTATTACTAAGGGGTGCCAAAGACTTCACGAGGAGGCGCCACAAGAACACAATGTAGATTAAAATTCATATTTTGCGTATAGCTACTAAAAATGTAGATCAATAATGTTAATATTAATAATAATAAATTGTGATTTCTATACTGGCGTAAGTCTTTTGTGTCATGATATGTGAATAGGACGCNGACCATATCTTCCTTAATATTCCAATTTAGTAGAAAGTGCCATGTAAATTTTCCATTTGACTTTGCGTAATGAATCACCTTACGAAGTTTGTTAGTTGAATTTCGCTACATTGTGTAAATTATTTAAACGTAGCATTTTTAGTGAAGCTTGGATAATATAGGCACTGTTACTATGGGTAGGTTATTGAAAATTACCTGTGTTCATTTGTCATTTTGTACCAGGAGTGTTGGAAAGGGGTATGTACAAGGGGGCATTTGCCTCTTTCCACAGTATTACTAAGGAGTGCCAAAGACTTCACGAGGAGGCGCCACAAGAACACAAAGTAGATTAAAATTCATATTTTGCGTATAGCTACTAAAAATGTAGATCAATAATATTAATATTAATAATAATAAATTGTGATTTCTATACTGGCGTAAGTCTTTTGTGTCATGATATGTGAATAGGACGCNGTTAATATTAATAATAATAAATTGTGATTTCTATACTGGCGTAAGTCTTTTGTGTCATGATATGTGAATAGGACGCAACGTTATGTAAATACAGCCATTATTGATTTCAAAACTAAATTTTGGGGAGGAGCACATTTTTGCGACACCAGAGTTGCCACATTCTCTGTAAGACTCCCAAAACAGAAAATGGTTCCAACGCCCCTGTTTTGCACACAGTAAATGTTTGTAAAAACGGCATGCTATTTACGTTATGCTCGTTATAAAACCACCTTCATTTTAGCTTTGCTTGGTTTCTATTCTATATTACTTTAGTGTACTTTCATAGTAGCGTTTCTTAACATGGCCTTCTGGAGAGTGGCGAGTCTCACCCGTAGGGGGAATACGGGGTAGAGTGTGAGCCCTAGTGCACAATAGCCGCTCTCCATGTTCTAAAATAAGACATTTTGGCCTATGGTCTCACCACAAAATACTTAGAAATACAGAGGTAAAACAGACACTTTCTTGTTGCCAGAGCATCATGCAGCAAATAAGTGAATGGGTACGCCCACATCAAAGGAACCGTCATGCCATTTNCTTTCTTGTTGCCAGAGCATCATGCAGCAAATAAGTGAATGGGTACGCCCACATCAAAGGAACCGTCATGCCATTTTGTTTCTGTGTACCTAATCTAATGGGTGCATTTGTGGTGTTCCTGCTTCATGACCCTTACTGATTAAGCGTTCATAACTATCTTTGATGCCTTATCTCTCTTCATTTTGTGCATACCTTGTCATTGTGCTGTCACCAGTCGCATTCCTTTCTTTTCTTTGTTCGCATTGGTTTTCTTTTTTTTATTAGATTTAGGAGTGGTATTGTTTGTGTATACTGTTCATGGCAAAGTGAGCACTTTTGAGGCCTTAGTTACTTTTTCCTTTCAGCCGTATTTTATCCTTTAACCAATTTTTTAAATAAATATTGCCATGTAAATAATAAACAGAGTGTGTATTTTACCAAACTTGAAAGTGAACATCTAAGGCTAAATTAAATATATTTATTGACCATTATTCCAAATGAGAGGGCTTTCAAAAGTGATTAATTTACCGTGAGGAGCCTACAAGCGTCATCATGTTTTGAGGTTTTGTTTATTTTCCTCATGTAATAGCTAGGCTTTTTTTTTTGTTACAGTCATTGCTAGAGTTATTCCTTTCTTATCTTCAGTTTTGCCATTCCCTGTACGACAGAAGCGCCTTTGTTTGTGGCTGACTTGTGTACTTGCCAGCTATTATATTGTATTGTCATTTTTATGTCATTGTATGTACCATGTCATGTTAAATAAATAACATCAATCAAACCAGTCAATCTAGTGTGCGGTCTCACCGGGCTGCGCGAGGTCGGCGTCGTCACCCTCCTCCATCTTGAACTTCTCGCAGGACCAGGCCATGGCGGTGATGGGCACGTCCGAGCTGAGCTGCACCTGCGACACCATGGCGCCGTGCACGTCCATCACAATCACCTGGCCGCCCGTCGTGCTGATGTACACCTGCCACACGTCAACACACCAACCATAGACTAAAGATGAGGTAGACCGATCTCGCTGGCTGCACACAACCAGTCTCCGTGTCCCAACATTGAACTGCTTTTCTGCCAATACGACTTGCAAAAACAGCATGGATTGGGTTTGAGGTTAGAATACTCTTTAGTAAACAAGTGCTTTGAGATGTTTGTATACTTCCTCTAACCAATTTGTAATGCATTTTAATTAAATTCAAATTGATAAAAGTATTGTATTTATACATATTAAGGTGCTTGTTGTTTAAAAATTAAGCTATGAACAAACACGTTCATCATTGTTGACTATGTGACCGACAGCTGTGGTTGTTTGGGGTGGGTCAATGTTGGGTACATGCGCAGAAGGCGAATAATTGATAATTGGTCTACCTCATCTTTAGTTTATGATGCCAAAACACCCCACCTTCATCATCATGCTTTAAATTATTTCACAACCGGAGGGTTCAATGCACAACTGCATAAGTCCATGAAGTTAATTTTGAGCATGATATATTCCAGGGAGCCGTGCATGATTTTGTTTACATGTCGCTATATTTGACATATAAATTAAAGTACCGATCAAAGTTAAATTTCTGTCATTATTTTAGTAGTGAGTTTCACCAGTGATTAAAATAATACACTTGGTTAAGATTTATTGTACTCAGGTTGGGAAGCTCAATGCTTTTAGTTTGGCAACTAAAATTTTTCGCCCCCAGGTAGCAACTGGTGTCGCATGTGTACCGGATTTTCCCGTTTTGTGCTTAAGTAAATGGTAATTGCAATTTTTATATAATAAATGTAGTTTTGCAACATCTTTCCAGTTGTATTGTGTTACAACTTACGTACAAGAGTAGAAATATAATGAAATATATTCATATATTGTTCAATATTCTGTAGTAAATTGCATTTAGCAAAATGTAGCCTTACACAATTACTGTATTCAAATATCACAACTGAATCGGAAAATGTAATGCTGAAATGTTGAAAAATAATATTTTTAGGGCTTTCCTGTGAAGTTTTCTTAAGTGAAAGAAGAAAAGCACAAATTTCCTTTTGATGGCAGCTATATTTTTTTCGCACTTTAATTTATAACGTTTTCCCACTGAATTAAGCTTGCTTATTGACGTGCAAAGCCAAACACAGTTGAATTTTTACATTTTGCTCTTGAAAATACCATTAGAGGTCGTGAATAAAGTTATTACTTAAAATTTTGGTTGGGGCAAATATATATCACTCAAATAAATATAATTTCTCCATTTGCCGCTAGCTGAAAAGTGACCTCTTACGGCGGAAATTTTCTCAATGCCAAACACTCCCATAAGAAATTTTGTTTTGTTCCTAACCTGAGTAGAATCAACCTTAACTTGGTATACTCGTGCTCTGAATTCAAACCAAAGTTTGAAACATGTCACTGCCTACCAACTGCGTGTAAGCACAAGGGCGAGCATGCTCCCAGTTAATTGAATTGGCAGCGAATTAATAAAAACGGTTCCTAGTCTTGACATTGTACTGCGAATGTAGTGTTTAAATTTATTGCAAACAGTGTTTTTTTTTTATGCATTACACACATAACAGTACGGAATGGCACATTAATAACAAATTTAGGTTCCTAACAATTTCGCGTTTTCACTTCGCTGATGCATGAATAATGTTATTAGGCGCACTGCAATGTTAGTTTTACATATGGCGGTAGGACACAAAATGAGGAGAAATGTAGATCTTAAGGGAAGTTTCCCAGCCATCTTGGATTTATGTATATTCGTCTATGACTTAATTACTAGATAAAATATTTAAAAAACCAAGCTCGTCGAGGTACAGGGAACATCTTAACTTATTTTTCTCATGTGATCTATTTCACTTCTGTAACCATAAGCAACGGTTCCCTCATTATTTAATCATTTCTGCCTCACACTGGACAATGTTGATATATCTGAGACCATACAAAAGTTCAAAAGTTCTGTTAAATAATCCGTTATGTCAAGCTTTGATTTTTAATATCCGGTCATGTACTTTGATTACGAAGCCTTGTAAAAAAATTCCAATATTGATGGGAACTTCCCCTTAGCAAGGCTTTCTAAAGTGCTCAATTTACCGGGAACAACCTATAAAAATACCAAGTTGAATGTAAATATAAATCTGTGAAAGCTGTAACCACTGTAAAAATTCAAATAAAATAATATCAGTATGTTTTAAATACACATTTTTTTTTTTTCTAAATCTGAGTACGTAAATAACTGTAAATTGTAAAGGTAAGTGGAATTTGTATACTAAAACTAGGTTACCCAATCCCATATTTTTATTTCTTTGTATCTGCCTGTGATTATATTATTTTAACGAGGACCTTTATTTTCTTAAGCTCCTGTCATACTGTCAAATTTTTTCGTCAAACTGCTTCCAATAAGTTTGGTCAAATAATGTTGGACAGATATGACATCATCAAAACGTCATAAAAGTCCCCTATATTTGTCTGAAAAAGTTGGATGGTTTCAGTTCCATCAAACATCATAATATTGGGCGAGTTCTAAAATTTCTTCGATGTTTGACAAGCTCAGCCAATAAGAATTGTGCACGACAAAAACGAACGTCGCAGAACTTAAAAATAACAAACAATTGCAGGCAACTGAGTAGGTTATGGAGATAATTAATTTATATAGAAGCTCTCAGCATGAATGATATTTTAAGTGAATATTGCACATAATATTAAGAAATCAGAGGCATTAAATTTCATTGAGCAAGAAACATCTCTGATGCATAAAATTTGAATTTTAAAGAAGTAAAAATAGATTTCAACATTCATTAAGTTTCTTCCTGTTAATTGACTGCATGGGAACACAACAACAGTATCCATCTATGAAAATAATTTTTGATAAACATTCAGATTAGATCCTGCCAGTAAAAAAATTTGACAGTATGACACATTTTCATACACATTCAAGGTTGTTTGATAAAATTAGTTGGAAGGAAAAATTGGATGGTCGTATTTCATCTTCAAATTTTATTGTCAAATTTATTTAAGGCAAAAATTTGACAGTGTGACATGAGCTTCAGACTAGGTGCTCACTGACTGTACAAGCCAAAACGTCAAGCTCACGTGATGTTTANAGGGGCTTCAGACTAGGTGCTCACTGACTGTACAAGCCAAAACTTCAAGCTCACGTGATGTTTAGGCCAAACCAGTTGTTGCTTGCGCACAGTCTTCCGTATAACTCAGTTTATAAGCCCCATAGATTGTATTCAAGGGTTTCAGAGTCCACTATGATAATATTATTGTTGTTNGAGGCATTAAATTTCATTGAGCAAGAAACATCTCTGATGCATAAAATTTGAATTTTAAAGAAGTAAAAATAGATTTTAACATTTATTAAGTTTCTTCCTGTTAATTGACTGCATGGGAACNCTGATGCATAAAATTTGAATTTTAAAGAAGTAAAAATAGATTTTAACATTTATTAAGTTTCTTCCTGTTAATTGACTGCATGGGAACACAACAGTATCCATCTATGAAAATAATTTTTGATAAACATTCAGATTAGATCCTGCCAGTAAAAAAATTTGACAGTATGACACATTTTCATACACATTCAAGGTTGTTTGATAAAATTAGTTGGAAGGAAAAATTGGATGGTCGTATTTCATCTTCAAATTTTATTGTCAAATTTATTTAAGGCAAAAATTTGACAGTGTGACATGAGCTTCAGACTAGGTGCTCACTGACTGTACAAGCCAAAACGTCAAGCTCACGTGATGTTTAGGCCAAACCAGTTGTTGCTTGCGCACAGTCTTCCGTATAACTCAGTTTATAAGCCCCATAGATTGTATTCAAGGGTTTCAGAGTCCACTATGATAATATTATTGTTGTTATAAACGTGTGACTTAAGCCAAACTTCCACATTTAACCTTTTCCGTAGTTTGCCTAGGCAATAAAACTTCCTACTAAGAATGTTTGAGCGTCTAAAATGTTTTCCGCTATTTTGAGAACATTTTATATTTTTCATTTCCTCATATTTTTTTAATAGAAATTTAAAGAATATACCAAACAAAATTTAAATAATGCTATTTAAACTTAGTGTTTGAGCACAGATGAAATAATAGGAGCTCCATGAATTATTTTCCTTGAAACCGGACACTTTGTTTGCCTATAATTAAGGTTTAACATCCTGCCAGTTTTATTTTGAATTTTATTACAAAACTTAAAACTATGGGCGAAACTTAAAATTAATTTCCATGAAACATCTTTATGGCATTGTGGTGAATTCAACAAATTTTTGAATTGCAGGCAAACATGTTAGTTACAAGAAATTAAAAAAAATTTTATGACAAAGTTGTAAATTAAAATTTTTCATAACCCAATTCATTAGTTTTGTAAATGAGTCTGGCAATTTTTGCTCTTTCTTCAGACTCCTATTTTATAAATAACAAAAATATAACATTCAAAAATATTTTTAAAAAAATGTTTGTACCTGAATGCCTTCTGGGTATCAATTTAGGGCGAGTTTTGTTTTGTGAATGATGCACAGATGCAGTGAAGCACTAAGGTCGACAATGGTGGGAGCATTTCCACGAGATATTGTCTCTCTGAGAAAGATACGGAACGGACATGCTTTCGTCGCTCAGCGTGCAATTATGGGACTTCAAGTGGAAACACTGTTATTTTAATTTTACCTATAGCAACTATTGTTCCAAAGTCCAACGCAGTTATCTTCCTCGTCACATATCTGTCAAACTAGTACAGTTTAAGAAACAGCAATCTGAAAAGGTCGTTTAAATGTTTCTGATATTCGTGGATTCTTGAAAGACTGTTCGTGGTTAACTAAGTGTTTTCAAAAGCTCCGCTTAGAATATACTTTCGTGCCAATATTGTATCCTTCCACTAATTATTAAATTAACATTGTAATATACAGGATGAGTATAAAAGAATACCCCAACTTTGAAGGTCTATAATATCAAAACCAAACAATCTTGATTGCCCAATCAAATTAACCGTGGAACCGTGAAGTTTGTTTACCATACATTCATAAATGTTTAATGTGACCACCGTGAGCGGCCCGAACGACATCTATGTGATAATCAAACTCGTTCCACGCTCTTGTCAGCATGTCCAGTGTTACAGTTTGAGGTGGTGAGAGGGTAGCGAGCTCGCATTCGACACTTCAACGTGAAGGGGACGGTCTGATGTTTCCTTTATGGTGCGCCTTTCCATTGGCACCTAGCTGTTCTTTTATACTCATTCTGTATAATATCACTTTATTCATACATCCCTGAAGTGAAAATGTGAAATTATTAGGAAGACTCGCATACTTAAAATTGTAATGTGCATAAAATTAAACATAAATAAAATAAACTAAATGCAGTATGTATCCACATATTTAAACTTTACACTTTAAATAAGTTGTTAAACCTTAACTGGTATGGTGAAATTTTGTTATATTATTGGTACCCTGATATTTATTTCCTGCAACCCCAGGGTCATAAATAAAATCCAAAATGTGTTTTGTCGTTATAAATTACGTATTTGACATTAAATTTGCAAAATTAATAACAAAAGAGGTGTGCTTAACAGCGATCTGACCCACGTCATACCAGTTACGGGTTAAGAGTACTCTTATTACAGTGCTGTTACCTTTACAGGTGTGTCCGTTAAAATATAAGCCAGTCGTAGCAGNCGGGTTAAGAGTACTCTTATTACAGTGCTGTTACCTTTACAGGTGTGTCCGTTAAAATATAAGCCAGTCGTAGCAGGGACTCTTTTGAAAGGTTGATTTCAAAAGCGATCAATCAACTGAGATCCAACCATAGCCATATGAATGAGTATATTGGGGAATCGTTTAGTAGATTTGTTCAAAATTTGGTATACAGAGGCGGATTCGGAAAGATTAAAAATATTGGGGAGGGGGGNAGGGGGGGGGGTCACAGCGGACACACGGACACACACATTGGTTTCTCCTCCGCAACCATCACACATTGGCATAAAATTGTCCTGTAAATGTTTTAAAACTAAAATTATATAATAAACCTATTAGAATTACTGAAATACATATTTTATTTGATTAATGTAATATTTTTATCCTTAAATTATGCTGAGACAGAGCCCACCTCCCATATTACAACTGCTATAAAGCACCTGCACAATTGGGAAAGGACCCCTCCTCCCTCCCCCTCCCTTGTCCACGACAACAAATGTAAGTCTAAATCCACCCCTGGCATCAGGCAGGCAGGCGCCTAGTAACGCGAGTGCAAGACTGCTGCGGTTGTCAACACTGCGAAGGAAGTGCGCTGACCTGCTGATCGTCAGGCGTCCAGATGCCGCAGGTGATGACGGACTCGATGTTGAGCATGGAGGACCAGTAGCGCTGCCCGGCCACCGACCCCACCAACACGAAGCCGTCCTGCAACAGCAAAGTGTTCCGTTACACCCGCCTATAAGTTGTTCGCGGTGAACTGAGCACTTTTGAAAGACCTTCTTAAGATATTCTTGTATGCCGGTCATGTATCCTTACACCATACGTAACGTTAACATCGCCAAGGGCCTGATCACTTTACTCATCCGTCCTTCAAGTCAAACTGAGAAATGGTTAAAAAAACGTAAATATTTTACAAATTTGTTCATTCTTACACTTATATGCAGTTAAAAAAAACAGACAATTAAATTAATAATTTCAGTATTCACAAATGTTCACCCAACACTTTGAATTCAACATTAAGACAAGGAATTATTTTCCCTACGTCGTTATCAACTTAATTGGGTGCATGCCAGTCAGTGCACTTGTTAAATTGTATGAAGGTAGGGGCAGTGACATTTTTCAAAGATCAATTTCAAAACTGCTCAGTTAACCATGAAGGGCCTATAACAACACGCTAGCACGTGGTTCCAACCTTCGAGGCAGGGTCAACATGGATGAGGAGAGAGTTTGTCGACATTCGCTGGAGCTCGCAACACTGCGCGCCACACATCTGCGACCCTGGGCGACGGTTACAAACAACCCTGCTATCATCCACTTACTCTTGCAAAGGGGTACGGAGGAGGAGCTGGTAATCTGAAGTGAGAACACAGCTCAGAATTCTTCCTGCAGTCCATTCACTGTTACTTCCAACTTTTATGAAGCTCTGCTAAAGATCTACTTTCAAGATATTCCTCCCCCTTATGTAAACAAAGCCTAACCAAGTCTCGAAAATCACACCAAAGAGACCACGCGTCACATTCGTGTGTCACTCAGTGTAATAATATTTTGCATAAGAACTATTTCTTTCTATGCATTACCAACGTACCTATATTCCCCCTGTTTTTATTATACATACTAATACTAAAATAGAATATTATAATTTATAGATAAAATATATGCAAATGTTCTATTACACTAAATATATGATATTTTTATGTTATCAGAAGTATAAAACGTTTGAGATACATGACATATTAGAGGAACGACCAGAGACGTCATTCATTGGGTGATTTTTCAAAGGTTTGTTTTAAAAAGTGTAAAGAAACCGTGAACAAACTATACTTACCTATAGGAAAATGTTCGCTCCTTCAATAAGTTTAGTTTTGCAAAGGCAAATTAATTTCCAAAGGACNTCGCTCCTTCAATAAGTTTAGTTTTGCAAAGGCAAATTAATTTCCAAAGGACCTATAAAAATAGTACCTACGTAATGTTAATAGCGAAAGCAGAGACAATATGGTTGTGAACTCTCGTCGTCGGTAGTGGACGGCTTTGAAAATATGATCCGGCATTAGCGAAAAATTGGTCACCACGGATAGTTGTTTATGCTTTTCTTTACTTAATGTGGCAGACTCTAATCCGCTCGGTTACAACCCCATCCTTCGCGCTGTGTGTAATGTATTCCAGGAATCGTCAGTGCCTGCCCCCTTCCTTGCGACGTGGCTCAAACTTGCAGATATCTGGTGCGCAGTATACTCCAGTCGACGGAACACAATTCATTATAGGCTATTCACGNAAGGGTCAACATGGATGAGGAGAGAGTTTGTCGACATTCGCTGGAGCTCGCAACACTGCGCGCCACACATCTGCGACCCTGGGCGACGGTTACAAACAACCCTGCTATCATCCACTTACTCTTGCAAAGGGGTACGGAGGAGGAGCTGGTAATCTGAAGTGAGAACACAGCTCAGAATTCTTCCTGCAGTCCATTCACTGTTACTTCCAACTTTTATGAAGCTCTGCTAAAGATCTACTTTCAAGATATTCCTCCCCCTTATGNAGTCCATTCACTGTTACTTCCAACTTTTATGAAGCTCTGCTAAAGATCTACTTTCAAGATATTCCTCCCCCTTATGCAAACAAAGCTTAACCAAGTCTCGAAAATCACACCAAAGAGACAACGCGTCACATTCGTGTGCACTGAGTGTAATAATATTTTGCATAAGAACTATTTCTTTCTATGCATTACCAACGTACCTATATTCCCCCTGTTTTTATTATCCATACTAATAGTAAAATAGAATATTATAATTTATAGATAAAATATATGCAAATGTTCAATTAAACTAAATATATGATATTTTTATGTTATCAGAAGTATAAAACGTTTGAGATACACGACATATTAGAGGAACGACCAGACACGTCATACATTGGGTGATTTTTCAAAGGTTTGTTTTAAAAAGTGTAAAGAAACCGTGAACAAACTATACTTACCTATAGGAAAATGTTAGCTCCTTCAATAAGTTCAGCTTTGCAAAGGCAAATTAATTTCCAAAGGACCTATAAAAATAGTACCTACGTAATGTTAATAGCGAAAACAGAGACAATATGGTTGTGAACTTTCGTTGTCAGTAGTGGACGACTTTGAAAATATGATCCGGCATTAGCGAAAAATTGGTTACCAGGGATAGTTGTTTATGCTTTTCTTTACTTAATGTGGCAGACTCTAATCCGCTCAGTTACAACCCCATCCTTCGCGCTGTGTGTAATGTATTCCAGGAATTGTCAGTGCTGCCCCCTTCCTTGTGACGTGGCTCAAACTCGCAGATATCTGGCGCGCAGTATATTCCAATCGACGGAACACAATTCATTATAGGCTATTCACGGTAAAGTGAGCACTTTTTAAAGCCCTCTCATTCTGAAAGGAAAAAGTGCTCACTTTACCATGAACAGCCTATACCTAGCACAAAAGGTGATACAACTCAGAATACGTGGTTTTTCAGAAGTAACAGCTTCATAAACGAACTGTCTTAGTTCAGCGCAATGTCATGCTGAATTAACCAAAATAAAACCCTTATCTCACCTTATTTAATTTTTTGTTTTCCTAGTGTTTTTTTTTAAGCTGTTGACCTTACATAGCAGNAATTTACGGGAAACCCTTATCTCACCTTATTTAATTTTTTGTTTTCCTAGTGTTTTTTTTTAAGCTGTTGACCTTACATAGCAGTACAGACATAACGAGTGAACTACGAACTAGTATTTGTGTTATAACATTGATTTATACCATATTTTGACAGAATTTAAATTGTGATTTTATTATGTGTTTGTTGTACCCTTGTCTTATCTGTACTGCAGTGTGACAGCAATAGCTAGTTGGGTATAGAAATACTTTTGGAATTTTTTTTTTTTTTATATAAACAGGCTAGAAAAACCAAGAATCCAAAACGGCGAAATGTTTAGAAAAATATTCTCACTTTTATTATACAAAGTGTTTACAAACTACATGTCGAAATTCTAACCAGGGCACCTATTGGCTAATATAGACAAGCAATCCTAGTAACAAAATGTTGGGCAAATTCATTTGGTATTTTTAAACTGAAATTGAAGTTATCAAAACAGCAAGGGAGTCCGCAACTTCACGTACCTGCGTGTACAACAAATTGCATACCACGAAGGCGAACGTAACTGGTGCATCATACGGCGTCCGCTTGTACATAGGCCACCATGCAAATGCGTGCAGACCCTACATCGCCAATACTGCTGTTTGTGTGTTGTTGGAAATAAAATGCAATCACTTTAGGCAGCCTCATTACTCAACTGCTAATCTCCCATTGTCCATGTAGTTTGACACACACGTGTACTAACAAGCAACCACTAGCGGCGCCCACGTACCTCGAGTTTACGGTGTCCTATGTGCAGGCGCGCCAGTTCTGTTTGCCTTCGTGATATGCAACTTGTTGTTCACGCAGGTACATGAAGTTGCGGACTCCCAGTGCTGTTTTGCTAACTTCAGTTTAAATTAAAACATCCTGGATGAATTTCCCAATTGTTTTNCGTGTACTAACAAGCAACCACTAGCGGCGCCCACGTACCTCGAGTTTACGGTGTCCTATGTGCAGGCGCGCCAGTTCTGTTTGCCTTCGTGATATGCAACTTGTTGTCCACGCAGGTACGTGAAGTTGCGGACTCCCAGTGCTGTTTTGCTAACTTCAGTTTAAATTAAAACATCCTGGATGAATTTCCCAATTGTTTTGCTACTAAGATTATTTGTTTATTTTAAGCGTATAGCTGCCATGGTTTGATTTTCGACATGTAGTTTAAAAAGATCTTGTATTGAAAATTTCACACAACTTTGTAACTACGTACAATTGCTGCACAGTTGCTGCCCTGTCCCACATGATGCTTTGTACCTTGCCTGCGGTTATGTTTACCGAGATCATTCATTTGCGAATTGTCTTGTTAGAAGGACTTTGAAAATACAAAGGAGTTTGAGAAAATGGGGAGTCACCAATCTCCAATGCCTGATTGTAGAAAGTATTGGAAATGAACCACCAAAATAATGTATACCAGTTTCCAATTGGAGGAACAGTAGGAAAAATACTTAAAAGCAAAGTCACCTAGACAACCTTTACGAAGGTGGGGTCCCTAGATTTGATAAGTTTGTGACATTAGGGTAGCCAACACTTGGATCCATAGCTTTNACCTTTACGAAGGTGGGGTCCCTAGATTTGATAAGTTTGTGACATTAGGGTAGCCAACACTTGGATCCATAGCTTTTCATCGTACTGATGTGCTTTTACAGATTTTTTTTATGTTGGTAATGTAAGTGTGACGTGTTTAGGGATGTTGCTATTTAGAAAAAGTGTCGATATATTTTGTATAGTATCAGTATTTTGAAAATATAGAAACATCATATTTTAATATATCGAAATAATACATAGGTAAAGTCTGTTTCATATAAGTTAGAGAGANGAAAATATAGAAACATCATATTTTAATATATCGAAATAATACATAGGTAAAGTCTGTTTCATATAAGTTAGAGAGAGATTTTGACAGTTAGTGAGTGGCATCTTGGCGTATTCGATATTCGAAACAAACAACGTGCCAGTTACAAANTAGAGAGATTTTGACAGTTAGTGAGTGGCATCTTGGCGTATTCGATATTCGAAACAAACAACGTGCCAGTTACAAAACCCTGTATCAGTTGATACATGAACGAATGAAAATTAATATTACATTGGCTATTCTGAGTGCACTGTCTTGGCACATCAGACAAGCAGAAAATACGCGGATAAGAAAGAGTTCCTAGATTAATTAATACATTTTATTTTACACTGTCATAAAACAGTGGTTTTTAGTTTTAGAAACTAAACTTCGTGCTAAAGTAGAAATGTATAGGTGTTCAAAATGAAAGACACATTAAAACGATCCGTATCCAAATGAAACGCAACTTTCAAAACCTTTTTTCATGTCTTATCACCCCTCTCCTTCATGCTTTCCGTACACACTTTATATTAATTCCAAAAGCANTCAAAACCTTTTTTCATGTCTTATCACCCCTCTCCTTCATGCTTTCCGTACACACTTTATATTAATTCCAAAAGCATGCAGAAATATTGCATTGTTGAATTATTTTTTGTAATAATTTGACGAAATATATTTTAAATTCGTGTCATTCCGAGCCAGTAATAGAAAAACAGTCAACTTTAAAAAGACGCAATCTATTGAGCAAAGTAAGTGGCTCACACCTCGCTCTGACATGTGCGCGCCATCTATCTGATCTTTTCCGAAGCATTACCAGCCAGAAAAGAATAGCGCTCGTATGCAATATATAACAAATTTACAAACAGATACCAATAGTTTTATTTTTCGCGAGCTCTGCATAATTTTTAAAGTAACATATTTCGTGTAAAGCGATTTTGAGTACTAGTTATTTCTATTCGGCCGGTAATCCTTAGTCTACGTAAATTATACGCCATATTGTTCTCCCGAAATCTTCCGTGTTTCCGAAGAAAGTGGGACACGCGTGAATAGCTTTTAAGCAATTCTAACTTTATTCCACGTCACATATTTCCAACTCGAATATATTAGCTATAAAAGTTTTTTTTGCAAGGATTTCGCAGAAAAATATCAAAATTGAAAACAATTGTTATGAAAATGTAGATATATGTATATCGACATACCGTTCAACAAATATTGTCATTTCGATAAGTCAATATTGTTGCAACATTTGTAAACGTGTAGCTGAAAATAAGAGCTCCACGCAATACGATGGTAGTGCCGCCTCTACTTGGTGACTCTATGCTGCGAGGGTGGCGTGAACGCACCGACTTGGCGCGGCTAGTAAAGCGACTGCACGCCGTGGTCGCATTGCGGTTGTGCGCCCGTCGAGACGTGCTTTGGCGCGGGGGCTGCGCGCAGCTAGACCTGGATTACGGCGTCGTCGCGTGCCGCTCAGCACGCAACCACCAAGAAGTTCTCGTCGTCCAGTTTTAGCAGGGCACCGTCTGTTTTTCTACGGGATCTGCAGCACTCGTCTCACACGACCTCAAATTTATGTTGCTGTAATAAAAAAACCTTATCAAGGTCCACAATTTTTGCATTGTTACGTCAAGTCATCTCTTCTGCCAATTGAACGTCGTGCCGTGGAAAAAAGAAGAATAATTACACAGAGACGAAACAGCGTAGCCTATCTCTGATAGGCTGTGCAAGACTCTAGGGAGAGATTTGCGGCGGCACTTAAACATCGGGGTCTCGATGGCCGATGAGGATGAAGCTAGGTGAGTATGGGGAAGCAGGAGATCCCCGAGGAAACCCGTTGACGAGCGGAATCGTCCGGCAACGTTTCCCACATGCGAAAATCCAGGAGCGATCCCGCCGGGAATCAAGAACAGGTTCGCCTAGGAGGAGGGCGAGTAGTCTAACCACTACACCACCGCGGCCCCNCGATCCCGCCGGGAATCAAGAACAGGTTCGCCTAGGAGGAGGGCGAGTAGTCTAACCACTACACCACCGCGGCCCCTAAGGCTCTGGGAACGGGTCTAGTATCTATTTGGCTACTGCATGCTGCGAAAGGTGCGCTGTTGTCTGTACTGCCGGCTGGAGAGTAAGTCNGGCTACTGCATGCTGCGAAAGGTGCGCTGTTGTCTGTACTGCCGGCTGGAGAGTAAGTCGCCAGGCGCTGATTGCCAAACGGCGTTCCGACATGTCGCTGGACGGTGACTCTTTTTTGCTGACGTCTGGGCTGGAGGTCGTGGTATAAGAGGCTGTTTTGCCTCTGTATTCTTGAGTGCTCTGTGGTTAAGCCGTACGCTGCTATCATGCGCGTGGAACTGCTTTGAAAGACCAATAAATGGGATAAATCCAATTTTCATAAAAAAATATTTTTTATATTTTTTTCCCCCGATTTGTATTGTGATAGAATCTACGTAACTAATAAAGTTTGTTCTTCGCGTCTGAGTGGGAAATTAACGAAGTCCACAAGGTGGTCGCCTGCGCAGGCAACCAAAAGGCACGCGTGCATAACTTAGGCAGAAAACGCTGTTTCACAAAACTGCTCAACCTCCTTCAGTGATCTCTGCTTAAAGAATAGCATTTCAGAAACGTTGCACGAGCGTACCAATTTCAAGTTCTCCATTTATCTTCTAAGCCAGTGTTTCCTGAAGTCACAATGGCTAAATCGGGTATTTGCGCTGTAATCTTTGAGTATGAACATCCTGGTGCAGAATCTTAAAAAAAAAGTATAGACAAGTGCAGCAGACATTTACCTCTAGCACTACGGCATAAAATTATATGGTAACCGCTGAAAGTCTCAGAGGAGCGTTATCAACGGGAAGTGATCTGCGCCTAGAGGCTACGACGAGGCGTGATGCGAATGCCTGGGTCGCCCTTAGCGATTCCACGCTTCTAGGACTCGGACGTGCAAAATACCTCCAGCCAGGTGGCCGTCAGCTTAATAACGACCCCTTTGATACAGCAGCGAATCTTGCGGCGTAAAGTTTCCCTGTGCCAAACTCTCCCATGAGCAATTTCGTTTTGTGCTGAAGGGTGCTGGCGACCAAAAAAAGTAATAACACTGGCACGAAACACCATTCGACTTGAAGACATTAAAACATTTTACATCACATAGTTTTTGCACCATGGCATGTCAAATTCACTACTTTAGTGTTTTAGGGACGTACAAACAAAATAAACTAAATAATCAACAGAGAATTCAACAAGGGTGACTCAAAGGTCACGTTTTAATTCATTTTAAGACATGCTTAGCAAAATTTATTTTACACAAAAGCATAGCATGCTACAAATAAGAAATATGTAAAAAATAAAAAAGTCCTTATTTTAAGAAATTTTTAAAAATAGCGAAAACGTTTCATTGAAGTAAGTAATGGTAACTTATTTAAATGCGAATAGTCTTATTTCGGTAAGTGAGTAAGTTTTTATTATTTGAACGTCTCAAGAACACTAAATTGTAATTTTGAGAAACCATTTTGTAAAAAAATATGCGGTATAACATTTTTCCATGCGAGTATAATGTCTACAAGTTGAACAGCATTTCGTACAAATACGAAATAAGTAATTCTTTGGCGATACGCACGTTTAACCCAAGTAGAATAAACATTACTGTCACAAATATCAAACGACTTTGATGGTGCGTATCGTGTCCAAGGCCGAGAGGTTGGCACACCTGGTAGCAGATGAGNGCACAAATATCAAACGACTTTGATGGTGCGTATCGTGTCCAAGGCCGAGAGGTTGGCACACCTGGTAGCAGATGAGCGCCATGCGGCCATCGTGAGACCAGCTGAAGTGCGTGACGGGCGTGTTCCGGTCGTTGATCAGCTCGATGCTCCACCGGCCCTCGTACTTGATCCACACGAAGATGATGCCCGAGCTGTCGCACGACGCCAGCTTCTGGTACGGCTCGTTCCACTTCACCAGGATCACCTGCAACAACCGCGCAACCACCGCTGCTTTGCGATTACTCATCTCCATTTGGTTTACGACGTTACTTATCTTCACGCAATTTTACAGACAGTGAAAGAAAATTCACAATACAACAGATTGCAATAACACAACATGCCGCGTGTTTTCTCGGGGATCTTCAGTTTCNCGATCCCGCCGGGAATCAAGAACAGGTTCGCCTAGGAGGAGGGCGAGTAGTCTAACCACTACACCACCGCGGCCCCCGCGGCTCTGGGAACGGGCCTAGTATCTATTTGGCTACTGCATGCTGCGAAAGGTGCGCTGTTGTCTGTACTAGCGGCTGGAGAGTAAGTTGCCAGGCGCTGATTGCCAAACGGCGTTCCGACATGTCGCTGGACGGTGACTCTTTTTTGCTGACGTCTGGGCTGGAGGTCGTGGTATAAGAGGTTGTTTTGCCTCTGTATTCTTGAGTGCTCTGTGGTTAAGCCGTGCGCTGCTATCATGCGCGTGGAACTGCTTTGAAAGACCATCTATTTTTAGGCCCTATCACAACGAATTCCTGAGTAGGAGCACAGTTTGTTTTGTAGTAAGGTAAATGACAAATCCTTTATTTTCTTTGAAGTTATAAAGGCTTACAAGCGCATATATATTCCAGTCCTCTCTAAACATATATGAATCTTAAAACAGATATGTATAAGCAATTTACAGCTTTTTTTGTAGTATTTTTAACTAATATACAAACAACAGGCCTCTATGTTCCAGTGTGTTAAGTTATTGACTGGTACCTGCCTAATAAGCCAATTATGCAAAGCACTACGATTTGTAAGCTATGCTCACCACCCTAGCGGTTTTACAAGTGTTTTTTTTTCCCTGTGTTATGATTCAAACGGTTGCTATGAACTGGCATGTATCTTGATTTTTACATACGATTTCGGACTTCAGTAGGGCCTCACGTCGTATTTATTGCTGTGAGATTATTCCGTGAGTTTACACTTTGTGTATCCACATAAATATATCGCTCTTGGAGCAGTATTTTCAAAAGGCCGGAAATTATCTTTGCTAAAGGAAGAAAACACTGCAATAGGGAATCATCGAAATAATTGTCATCACTCTGCTATGGAACTTTATATACCGACTTCTCTTACAGGAATGACGGGTTTCGTACAAAACTTCGCTTCAGAAGTCTGACCACCCAGTGCAGCGAGCACAGAATGAAGCATACGTAGTGTACATGTCACGCCCTGCGTGTATGAGCCTTTAGGGCATTACGTAGCGATCGGTTCATTACTTTATATTGACGTCAAATACTGTTTAACTTTTATACGATACATGTGATGTAATTTACAGTGTATAAATAAATTAGAACCCATGGTTTTGGCTTGATTATTTGTCAAAATTTCGATTTTTATTGTTTTCGGAACAGTTAAATCACATCAACCAGTAAGGTTTATTCTATCCAATTTGGGAACCTCAATGCTAATAGTTTACCAACCAAAAATTTTCGTCACCAGATAACATTGGCGTTGAATGTGCGCCGGATTTTCTTTGTTTGAGATGCAAATAAATAGGATCAATCCAATTTTCATAAAGAAATACTTTTTATATTTTTTCCCCCCGATTTGTATTGTGATAGAATCTACGTAATAAAGTTTGTTCTTCGCGCCTGAGAGGGAAATTAACGAAGTCCACAAGGATGTCGCCTGCGCAGGAAACCAAAAGGCGCGCGTGCAGAACTTCGGCAGAAAACGCTGTTTCACAAAACTGCTCAACCTCCTTCAGTGATCTCTGCTTAAAGAATAGCATTTCAGAAACGTTGCACGAGCGTACCAATTTCAAGTTCTCCATTTATCTTCTAAGCCAGTGTTTCCTGAAGTCACAATGGCTAAATCGGGTATTTGCGCTGTAATCTTTGAGTATGAACATCCTGGTGCAGAATCTTAAAAAAAAAGTATAGACAAGTGCAGCAGACATTTACCTCTAGCACTACGGCATAAAATTATATGGTAACCGCTGAAAGTCTCAGAGGAGCGTTATCAACGGGGAGTGATCTGCGCCTAGAGGCTACGACGAGGCGTGATGTGAATGCCTGGGTCGCCCTTAGCGATTCCACGCTTCTAGGACTCGGACGTGCAAAATACCTCCAGCCAGGTGGCCGTCAGCTTAATAACGACCCCTTCGATACAGCAGCGAATCTTGCGGCGTAAAGTTTCCCTGTGCCAAACTCTCCCATGAGCAATTTCGTTTTGTGCTGAAGGGTGCTGGCGACCAAAAAAAGTAATAACACTGGCACGAAACACCATTCGACTTGAAGACATTAAAACATTTTACATCACATAGTTTTTGCATCATGGCATGTCAAATTCACCACTTTAGTGTTTTAGGGACGTACAAACAAAATAAACCAAATAATCAACAGAGAATTCAACAAGGGTGACTGAAAGGTCACGTTTTAATTCATTTTAAGATATGCTTAGCAAAATTTATTTTACACAAAAGCATAGCATGCTACAAATAAGAAATATGCAAAAAATTAAAAAAGTCCTTATTTTAAGAAATTTTTAAAAATAGCGAAAACGTTTCATTGAAGTAAGTCATGGTAACTTACTTAAATGCGAATTGTCTTATTTCGGTAAGTGAGTAAGTTTTTATTATTTGAACGTCTCAAGAACACTAAATTGTAATTTTGAGAAACCATTTTGTAAACAAAATATGCAGTATAACATTTTTTTATGCGAGTATAATATCTACAAGTTGAACAGCATTTCGTACAAATGTGAAATAAGTTATTATTTGGCGATACGCACGTTTAACCCAAGTAGGATAAACATAACTGGCACAAATATCAAACGACTTTGATGGTGCGTATCGTGTCCAAGGCCGAGAGGTTGGCACACCTGGTAGCAGATGAGCGCCATGCGGCCATCGTGAGACCAGCTGAAGTGCGTGACGGGCGTGTTCCGGTCGTTGATCAGCTCGATGCTCCACCGGCCCTCGTACTTGATCCACACGAAGATGATGCCCGAGCTGTCGCACGACGCCAGCTTCTGGTACGGCTCGTTCCACTTCACCAGGATCACCTGCAACAACCGCGCAACCACCGCTGCTTTGCGATTACTCATCTCCATTTGGTTTACGACGTTACTTATCTTCACGCAATTTTACAGACAGTGAAAGAAAATTCACAATACAACAGATTGCAATAACACAACATGCCGCGTGTTTTCTCGGGGATCTTCAGTTTCTTCCCCCGCCCTTACTTTCCGGCGCTGCTCCATTCTCACCTCATATCACCCTCGTCGTTAAGAGTCGCCCAAATCTCTCAACTCAACACAACATGCCATCCGCACGTAAAAAGGCTCTTATGGCGTACAGGAGTGAGAAAATGATGAATGAAGGGACAGACTCGAGCAGAGACTGAATCAATGAAAACTAAGTAGTCACATGAGGAAATTAACCATTATTAACTTACAAACGCCATTTCCTTGAATAAAAAAAAAATCTAGAACGTATATATTTTTGTATAATGGCACGTGAAAATCACAATCTTAGTGTTTTTGGAAAGAACNTGGCGTACAGGAGTGAGAAAATGATGAATGAAGGGACAGACTCGAGCAGAGACTGAATCAATGAAAACTAAGTAGTTACATGAGGAAATTAACCATTATTAACTTACAAACGCCATTTCCTTGAATAAAAAAAATCTAGAACGTATATATTTTTGTATAATGGCACGTGAAAATCACAATCTTAGTGTTTTTGGAAAGAACAAATAAAATAAATGACAACATTTACAAAAAATTTAACAAAAGTGGCTGAAAGATCATCACTTAATTCGTTTTAAGATATCGTTAAAAGAAATATATATTTTACAAAAACTCATTGAAAAATGAAAAAAAAAAAAAAAATCCTTATATTGAGCAATAAAAAACTTGCGAAAACATTTCATAGCATGAAGTTGAAGTAAGAAATGGTATCTAATTTCAACTGTAAGTAAAACACTAAACTTGTGAGTTTAGCATGCCATAATACATTTAAAAAAAAATGCTATACATTTTTTTAATTCAAAGAAATAGTAATTGCAAGTAATGTTTACAAGTTAAGCTGTATTTCGTACACATGTGAAAAAATATATTTCTGCGTGACGAATACCCTTAGCACAAAATTTTTTCTAAAAATTCTACAGTTTCACTTAGATCACTTATGAATAAAGTGAGGAGGTACATGACAATGTTAACTTTACATATTGCGAAAGGATACAAAATTAGTGGGGAGGGGGGGGGGAGTAAATCCTAAGCAGGGCTTTCAAAGGTTCACATTTAACTGAATACAACAGAATCTTGTACTTATAGCGCCCGTCTACCTCACACGCAAACAGGGTTGCTGTGTGTTTGCAATACACGTTTGTAAAACAAAATAGTATTTCAAGTGCACACATTATGCTTCCATTCAAAAACAAATAACACTTCAGACTAGAAAGGAATACAACTTTAAACCAAACACGCTTATTGTAAAAACTGTTTTGAAGCTCTTCAGCAAAGCCAACAATAGTCTGGGCGAATACTTGCGAAACTATTAAAGGGCCAACATTGTACCTTACAACAAACTTTTCCACCAATAACAGTAAAGGATCAGCACTTGAATTGCCGTAGTAAACACTGTACGACTGATAGCCTATACGCCAGTTAGGAGCGTTGCACGTAGAGGTGACGGAGCACTTGATTTGCGTACCAGTGTTGTCCTTATAGTTTCCTTGCTTTTTTTTTTATTTAGAAGCAGAAAATATCTTCAGAGTTAGTCCGGAGACTTATGTAATACTACGAAAAATTAATGACAGGCGTAAACATCATTATTTTTTCATACAAACAAACCCACGTTCTGTTATCTGGGAAATACCAGAAACACTTCGTTAATGACTAGGAAACAAATATCCTGAATTAGGGTTGGTATCTGAATAATACGTAATGTATTGATATCAGACTTGCGCTCACATTGTCCGTCTTCCCTCCGCTGCGGTGCTCAACTTTGTCCAATATCGCATGCCGTGCTCCTTGTCCCATTAAGGTAAGCGCTACGCTGCTACAGTGATCAAAAAAAGTATTTGAATACCTAATAATCACATAGTAAATATATTGTCTGACATAAGTTTATAAACAATTGGAACCATATATGTATGTATATAAGTAAACAATGATCAATGATGATATTTAATCAGTACAAAATTATATATAGTCGTAACAACATTATAAAAATGAATAAATTAACAATTTCAATAGACAAAAATGTATTTGAACATATAATCATCACTACCTTTTCGTTCACAAAAAGTCATTCAATATTTCGTGTGTAGTCCATTTGTCTCAATAACAGCCTGTAACTTTCTAGAAATTGACTGGACAAGGTGTTTGGTGGTTTCGCTGGATATTTTCTCCCATTCTTCGAGAAGGATAACCTTAAACTCATTATGGTTAGAAAACCTCAATTTCCTGACTTGTGAATCCAAAATACTCCATAGGTTTTCTATTGGATTTAAACCCGGTGACTGGGGAGGTGTAACAACCCTTCGTGGATCGTTATATAATAGCCACTCACGGGTAATATGGGCCGTGTGTTTGGGATCATTATCTTGCTGGAAATAAAAAGTCCCTCCGATATTTAACTTTTGTGCACTCTCACGAAGATGACGTCGCAACATCTCTATGTACATCCTGGCAGTCATGTTTCCTTCAATAAAAGCCAAATTGCCAACCCCTGCTGAGGATGCCATGCAGCCCCAAACCATCACACGACAACCCCCATGCTTGACAGTCACACGCAAATTCTTCTTTTCAAGGGCTTTATTTTGTTTTCTCCAAACCCATCTTTTTCCATCACTTCCGAAAAGATTAAATTTACTCTCATCACTAAATATTACCTTTTCCCAAAATTCAGTAGGCTTGTCGATATAATTGTTTGCAAATTCCAGTCGTTTTTTTCTATTGGCCTCACTTATGAATGGCTTTTTCCGTGGTACCTGTCCCCTAAACCCTACTCCGTGTAAATAATTTCTTACCGTTTAGCGGGTAACAGTCACACCAGAAGATGTCGCAAGGTCTTGGGCCAATTAACTGCTGGTACAGAAGGGTTTTTTTTTTGGATTTCTCTACATAGGAACTTTACTTGTCGAGTCTGGAGAATCTTTGGTCGCCCAGAACGTGGCTTGTTGTTTGTTGATCCT
Organism: Clitarchus hookeri; assembly: GCA_002778355.1. NCBI lineage: Eukaryota > Metazoa > Arthropoda > Insecta > Phasmatodea > Phasmatidae > Clitarchus > Clitarchus hookeri. Next base: position 144,817 of record NQII01004723.1, on the reverse strand, counting down.
GTCTGTTCTTTTTTTTTTATCACATAAAATACAGTAGACGGATTTAGTTTTAATCTTCGCGCAATTTCACGTACTGATTTGCCTTCATGTCTAAAAAAAAAGGAATGTGACGACGGGTTTCAGAAGACAGTTCCCTATGTTTCGGTGTCATCACTCACTCATGTGAACAGAATACTAACAAGTGACACACTGAGGTAGACAAAGAACACTCCTAAGGAATAATCCCCATGCGTTCACGAATTGGACCTAAACAAACCTCATAATCCTCTAATGGTTTTATCTGTTCAAATACTTGTTTTCCCTCCGATTGTACAATTTTAATTTGTATATGATGTCCGGTAATGAATTTTCCAATTTCATTTACTTTTTTAACATTGTTTTTCACACATTATTTGTATACAATTATTAAGGTTTGTGGAACAAATAGCTTTATAAATATATCACATACATATTACGTGTTCAAATACCTTTTTTGCTCACTGTATAACTGTATAAGGAAGCAAACAAGCCAGGATGAGTCACGGCGAGTGTTGCTTGCTTACAGTTGCGAGTACGGGTCCACTGCCCCATGTTACCGGCCCACCTAACTTAATCCTATTTGCACATTATTTCTTGGCGTTTCTGTGTTACTTTCCATTGCAAATGCTATATCACTGAATTCCTCTTTGCACGTACTTTCAGATGCCGTTGAAAGAAATGTATGGTTCCAGGGGAAAAGTAAAATGTGGTTTAATTATTTCTGTCCATACTTTGTGGCAAATTACTTGCCCAAGTAAGTAATTTAATTTAGCGAAAACAGCATTTCGTGATCTGCAACCGTTCCGGAAATTTTGGGGGTGTCCACGTTAGGCGGACCATCCTGTATATTCTACAAAACTCAGACTGCTACAAGTAAAAATATGCAACAATTTCCTTATTTTAAGCAATTAAAAAAATTTGATAACATGTCACAGCGTGATTTCATACATTTCTTGAAGTAACTCGAGGTATATCATTTCAATGTTAGTTATCTCATTTCGGTGCTAGTCAGTTGCGAAAAGTCTGCCGTAAATGTACGTAGGTCATTATTTGTTAAATTTTGCAATCTCCCGTGCATAAAAATATTTACAGACAGAGGCGACTGTTTTGTCTTTGTTGTTAATAAAAGCATTTCTTAACATTTTCATGGGTTTATCAATCCCTAAATAATAACCTTTCCTGATCTGCTGCAACCCTATAGTATGGTGTGTTGTGCATGTTGCCTACCGGTCGTGTATTACAACTTTTCATTCGAAAACTTACGCTCAGATTTTTTGGAACCAATTTGGTTAAATGTAGTAACACAATATAACCTATTTTGTCAGTTTCGAAATGTAATGTCTTTACTAACTCAATTATACTTTTGCATTGCAAAAACCTGTGGGGAAAAAAAGGTGCAAACTCCTATTATTTCTACGAAATTAAATAGTGACGATAAGTCTTGCGATGTCTTCGTATCTTTGTCCAGTAACACATTTGTATGCAGGTCCCAAAGTTCCATCTCAAAAATAGTTAATATAATTTGTAAAATGAAATGGCAACTCAGATCAAGATTGTATGATATCCATTGTCGTACAAATGTTTCACCTTATTTTGTCGTGATGAACCCGTAGCTAAAACTTGTCGGTCGAATTCAAATACACTAGGTATATTGCTGTGTGTGTATGCACGTATGTGTTTATGGAGTGAATGAAATAATGCAATCTTAAGTGGATACATTTCTGTTTTTCGACAAATAAATTAAGTTTTATTTTATGTTTCATATTAGCCAGTGTCGGTTACGTAAACAAAATATGTTTTTACTGAATAAAATTACTGTTATAGTCCACTCACGGTTACTTATAACTTTTCTTAAGCCCTGCTGAAGTTATACTTACAGAATATTCCTCCACGTCATGCAGGCAAAGCTTAATCAAGTCCAAAAAATTACACCACAGGTACAGTGCACCGCATTCGTACGCACTCACTTTAACAATACTTTTCATAAGGGCTCATTCTTACAAGTAATCACCAACACACATATTTTATCACAGTTTTATTTGTATTTATTATATATCAAATATAAATAAAAGTTTAATTTAACCAACAATTACGTAATTTTATATTAACACAAATATAAAACGCTTGTGATACTTGGCTTATTTAGGAAACAAACAAACACGTCATATATAGGATGATTATTCAAAGGTTTGATTCAAAAATTGTGAAGAAACCGCAAATCGACTATACTTATCTTACGGCTAATGAAAGTTTCTTATTGGAATCAATCAGACTTTGTCCTCCCCTCCTCGCTCTCCACCTGCCAAACGAAACACATTTATGAATACGTCCTTAGTCGAGGAGGAA
>NQII01004723.1:125833-142194 GCA_002778355.1 Clitarchus hookeri | reverse complement strand
AACATCACTACGTCATTACTAGACAGTTGAGTTGAGTTGAGAGATTTTGGGCGGCTCTTAAGGTGGCCGCCTGGTTGAAGGAATTGTGCACGTCTGGAGCCTACAAACTAGGGGCGACCGAGACATGAGCATCAACTCTCTCATCACCTCTACGGGCAAAGCGCTGAACTGGCATGCAGTCTTGCCGTCGATAAAGCGCATCTATGAGATTTTCAGCGGAGACAATGCAGTTTTAAGACGTATTAATAAAAAATAAAGGTTTGATGCACGTCCCTATACATTTTTTTAATGTTTTGTACCGGAATGTTCATACCTACAAATTGCCGCGAAAGCACCCGTTCGTGCCATTTTCACTATCACAAAAACATGCTTCAGAGAGAAATGGAGAAACTGAATAACATATACAAACGCGTAACGTTTCTTAAATGCTATTCGTAATCAGACCTCATTAAGACACCTTGGGCGGTTTTTTAATTAAACGTTTTCTGCACACCGTTCAGCGGCCTACCCAGGCGGCCACCTTAACAACGAGGTCTTAAGAGCCGATGAAGATGAAGCGAGGTGAGCATTGAGCAGTGGCACGATTCCAACTTGCTATCTCTTCACACTTTTTGACTCAAACCTTTGAATAATAGCCCCATGTATGACGTTTTTGGTTGTCTCCTAAATATGTCATAGCATAAGCGTTTTTTGCTTCTCTTGGTTAAACTAAACATTTATTTATATTTTATTTGTAAATTTAAAAATTCCATTAATAATCAAAACGAATAAAGACAGAGAGAAAATATGTGTATTGGTAAAGTCCAGTAAGAAATAGTCCTTATGCAAAATATTATTTAACTGAGTGCGCACGAATGCTGTACGATGTCCCTTTGGTGTCATTTTATAGACTTAGTTAAGTTTTGTTTACATGAGGAGGAGGAATATTCTGGAAGTAGAACTTAAACAGGGCTTCCAAAAAGTTGTAAGTAACCGTAAATGAACTATATATTGCATTCCTATGGAGTAAAACATCATGCTCAACATCGCCCCATTCGGGAACAGCAGATTTTTTATTAACATTTACCATTTGGCACCATTTACAATTTTTTTAAATATCGATACCAGACATCTCAATATCCGTCTCACATGAAAAAAANTTACCATTTGGCACCATTTACAATTTTTTTAAATATCGATACCAGACATCTCAATATCCGTCTCACATGAAAAAAACCCCCCCCCAATTTTCTATAGTCTAGCCGGTTGATCCAAGTCTCTGCTGTCCTGATAGTTGCATACTTCACTCACTAGTNTTACCATTTGGCACCATTTACAATTTTTTTAAATATCGATACCAGACATCTCAATATCCGTCTCACATGAAAAAAAAAAANATTCGGGAACAGCAGATTTTTTATTAACATTTACCATTTGGCACCATTTACAATTTTTTTAAATATCGATACCAGACATCTCAATATCCGTCTCACATGAAAAAAAAAAACCCCCAATTTTCTATAGTCTAGCCGGTTGATCCAAGTCTCTGCTGTCCTGATAGTTGCATACTTCACTCACTAGTCACTAGGGTGGGTCATTTTTTTTATTTCTCGATATTGTAAAGGGCACAGAGATTGAAAGGTGCTAAATGGTGTTAGTAATCCATACGTACAATTTTATTACGTTCTATAGAGTTTTATTGCCTCCGGATTGTAATTAAAGATTTTAAAAAAAATTGTTTTTCGAGGTTTTTTCTCAATAAAATAATAATAATATAGAAATACTTTATACAAGTGATTAACATCGAAGTGAATGAAAAATATACTTTGTTTTACTAATACGAAGCAGGAAGATGGGAAGAGGAGTGGGAGGGGGGCATTAGACGCGACAAATGACACGCAATTTGAGACAATAACAACCAGTGTCGCCCGTCGCTAACTAGAGTGTGGTTGTTTGTTTTGTTTTTTCTCGTGCATTTTAACCACGAATCGTACTCGTATAAATTGGAAAATTTGCGTTGTTCGGTGATATATGTGATTTAAAAGACAATGTGTTACCAACGTATGAAGAAATCATGAAGTGTTATGAGTGGACCCTACACAAGATAAAAGACATGAGAGGGGATCTAAAAAAGAACCCACTTATAAAGCAACAGAGACTATTGTACTAGCAAAACTTATAGAAATATGGACTAAAGCTTCTGTTCCTACAGCAGAACAAAAACGAGTGAAAGCAATGTTAAAGGCATATAATTTAAAGTGCAAAAACCTTCTCAAGTCTCACCCAAAAATACCGCAAAACAAGTTGGAAGAGTTTCGTCTTGGAAGTAAAACTTTGTTTGATATTTCGGCTTGCAAGTGTCGGGATATTTCTAAATGTACCTGCCCTAAGCAGAAACAAATACCTGTAAGAGAACAAAGCTTCATAGTTGACCAACGAACGACTAGAAAAATGTTGATAGGGGGCATAGATGTTGTCACAACAAGCTTAATTATAAAAACACTGAAAATAAAGCTATTGCGACAAAAATTTCTTGAGTAAACGTCAAAAAGTAGCCGAAAAATGTACGGAGGAGCTCAGCAGCAAATCAGAATGTAACCAGTCTGATTGTAAAGACCAAACCCAACTTCAGTTGCGACCTTCAAGTGCTAAACCGGATAGTAATTCCAATTTGCCAGTTGATTATGGTTTACTGTCAAAAACATGCGATAGATATGGAGTGTCGGATAGGGCAGGGGCAGCCATCGCATCAGCAGTTCTTCAAGCGTCTAATTCTCAAGTTATAGACAAAAGTAAGCTGCGTCGAGAACGGAAAAATAATAGAAAAGGTATAGTTCCACAACAAAGAGTTTTACAAATACCTGCATTGTTCTTCGACGGACGAAAGGACAAAACTTTGATTATATCTGGAAAAAGTGGGAAAAAATACAGGCAAAGCATAATTGAAGAGCATATATCTTTGATTAAGGAACCTGAATCGAAGTTCTTGGGTTACATCGCACCTACTTCTGGCAGTGCGAAAAACATAGAACAAGCAATTGCCGACTTTTTCTTGAAAGCAGATATATCTATAGGATCTTTGATGGCAATTGGGTGTGATGGAACCAATGTGAATGTAGGCAAATACGGCGGTATTTTATGGTTACTTGAAAAAAGATAGGGTAAACCTTTGCAGTGGATTATATGTTTATTACATATTAATGAACTACCATTCTAACATCTATTTCAACACATTGATGGTAATACATCCGGACCGCAGACATTTTCAGGGACTGTTGGGAAAGAACTCGAAAACTGCGAGAAAAAAAAAAAAGACCAGTAATTCAGTTTCAACCTATTCCCACGGACTTACCAGAGCTTTCTGCTAAAGATATTAGTACCGACCAGAAATATTTGTACAGAATAGTCGAAGCTGTTTAAACAGGTATATTTCCTAATGATTTAGGGAACAAATCACCAGGCAAAATGTCCCATGCCCGATGGCTAACGCGTGCCAACAGAATTCTCCGTCTGTATGTTTCGGTGGACGCTCCCTCCGAAAACCTAACTACCCTTGCAACCTATATTGTCAAGGCTTAAGCTCCGGTATGGTTTCCTGTCAAATCCCACCCCAGCTGTAAAGAAAGAGCACGACACTTATTCAAACTCATCGAGCGAACCCGATATTTATCAACAACTTTGAAAGCTGTTGTCGACCCAGTCATTTAAAGAAATAACTATTTCGCACACCCGGAAAATTTATTGCTTGCAACGCTGACCGACCCCCAACCGCACATTCGCGAATTAACAGCCCGTCGACTTCTGAAAGCCAGAAGGACCACATCAAATAGCTTGCGATTGTTTCAACTACCACAATTGAACTTTGATGCATCATCATAATACGACCTTTTGGATTGGCAGGAAAATATTACTGAACCGCCAATATTAAAACATGTGAGCGAAGAAGAACTGCCTTTATTGCGTCTACCATGTCACACGCAAGCAGTCGAAAGAGCAGTCAAAGCTGCGACTGAGGCTTCAATCACTTTATGTGATAAAAGTGAGAGAGAAGGCTTCATAAAAGCCCAAATAGAGTCACGAAAAGCAATGCCAAAGTTCGATAGCAAGAAAGATTTTGCTTTTATTTAACCTCTTATTGTAATAATTATTTGTGTAATGCTTAAAAATATATTTTTCTCTTTATCTCTTTATTAAACATTTACTAAACTAACGATCTCAGTATTTTCATTTTTTACATATCGTTGACTGGAGTGATTTCCTATACCATACTGTGATACCTTTCTTGACGACTTTTTTTGACTATTTTGAGATGGATCCGGAGGAAGAAGATGAATTCCGATTGCAATCGTACTTTATATGCTATTTGAAGACATCGTTTGGCACCGTTTTCTAATTGTGCCCTAATAGTCACTGCACCGACGTCCATCGTTTTCCAACTCTTCACAAGTCGCTTGCACTCGGAATTTATGGCCATTTAAGACTGTAAACAGATAGACCCACCGCAGCTTATACAGCGTAGATAACCTGGCCCAGAATGTTCTTCACACCTCGAGTAGCGCCGAGGGAGGTGATGACCAGAAAACTCGCGTTATGGCTCCTAAGTATTCCGCTCTTCCAGATCCAGGAGGGACGTCAGTCCCGGAGAAGTTATCGTGGCCTGTGTGGTGAATCCCTCTCTTCACATGGATTCACATCCTCCAAGTAGCGTACGTATGTATGGATAAAAATTGAACACTGTGTATATATAATACATTAACGGTACCATCACACTTTTCTGATGCCCTGCATAAGTTCTACTTCCATGATATTCCTCCGCCTCGTGCAAACAAAGCTTAACTGGTTCTGGAAAATTACACCAGAAGACAACGCACGCATTCGTGCGCACTCAGTTGTAATAATAATATTTCACAAGATAGCTATTTATTACTAGGCGTTACCAACACACACTTCTTCTCACTGTTTTTATTCATATTATTTATAAATTAAGCAAAATAATTTGTAGATAGAATATAAATAACATTCCAATTTAACCAAAAAAAGTTACTTTTATGAACACAAGTAAAAAACGCTTGTGATACATGGCATATTTAGGAAATAATTAAACACATATTACACAGGATGATTTTTGAAAGGTTCGATTCAAAAAATGTCATGAAACCGCGAATAGACTATAACCGTGGCAGAGAAACACACGTGTGCTGGCCTGTGGGAGAAAGCTTACAACAATGAACCAGTAGAATCTGAACGAGAATAGCAAAACCATAAAAAAAAAAGTCTATGTGCAGTAGTTATAGCAAAAAATTACCATTTAAATTACCATAAAATTACCATTTTATGGATATAAAATTTGTGAATAGGTAATATTAAAGGCTGTTCTCGATAAAGTGAGCACTTTTGGAATCACTGCTCCAACCTGCATATATTTTAACGGGCGCACTGAGTGGCAAGCGCCCAGTAAAGTTGGTAACGATGGAGGGAAAGTAGTTCAATGTCTTAAAGCCGAATTAAAAGTGTTAAGTAACCACTTGTGATAACTTAAATTATTTCCTTCACTTTCTATTTTTTTTAATACATCTAACTGTAAGCATTTGCAGATTTGTAAATTATTTACTTTTCTAATAATTTCACAGTTTCAACGGACCAACGCATGAATAAAGTGACGAGGCCCATGGCGGTGTTAATTTCATATAACGCGGAATAATAGACAACGTGCACACAAGTAGATCTCAAGCAGGCCCTTCAAAAGTGCTCAGTTTACCGTGAACATCCTATATTACTGAGTATTTGCCTGTTTATATAGTAACAATTTTTATTAAATATTTTTTTTTACGCCTTGTGCTTTTGTCCCCTCCAAACCAAAATCCTAGGCGCGTCCCTTATTTGAACAGTATCGCTAGATCTTTAATAAAAAAAGATCTGTAATTGTCATCAACGGCCTATTCAAGTAATCTCGTACGATACGGATCCAGACGGTACTTGTTGTGGCTGTGTTGCAACACGCGGAAACTGAATCTACAATGCGGCGCGTCCGCGTGAAACTACTGAGAACCTCAATAGAGTGCGCTGCTGCAGATGAAAGCCGCAAAATGGGTCCACGCGTGACCTAAATAGAGAAGCTGATCCCCGAAGACTAGGACCGTCAATTACTGCGGCAAACTGCGACAGGGTGACAAGGGTTACGTGGGCACGTGCGCCAGATACCTCGTGACCTCTGTGGTCTGTCTCATATAAGTCGGCGAGATTTTGACAGTCAGTGAGTGGCAACTTGGCGTATACGTAACAGACAACGTGCCATTTACAAAATCCTGTATCAGCTGGTGCATGGAAGAATGAAAATTAATATTACGTTGGCTATTCTGACTGCACTGCCGACGCGCATCAAACAAGCAGAAAATACGCGGATGAGAAAGAGTTCCTAGATGAATTAATACGTTTTATTTTACGTGTTCACAAACCAGCTGTTATTAGTGTTACAAACTAAACTTCATGCTAAAGTAGTAATTTATATGTGTTCAAAATGAAACGGACATTAAGCAACTTCAAACATTGGAAGTTCGTTTTGTCGTACCCCCACTCTCAACGCCTTCCATACATGCTTGATATTAATCCCAAAAGCCTACAGAAATATCGGAGGTTGTAGTTGAATAATTTTTTCAAATAATTTGACGAACTGTATTTCAAACTCTTGTCGTTTTGAGCCAATAAAAAGAGAAAAGTGAACTTTTACAAAGGCGGAATCAAGAGGCAGGTCAAAGTGCCGCTACCTGTTGGAGGTAATTCACAACAAGCCCTACCACGCCACATGTTACAACACGCCCTTCCACGCTATCTGTCCGCCAGATCCCGAACTACAACCAGTTCTCCCGCTAAATTTGTTGTTCTTTTCGTGTTATTACTATTCTGTATTAATAAAACGAAGAACATGGGATACGCGTGAGTAGTTTTGAAGAATTCTTACGTTATTCCGCGCCACATATTTCTAACTCAAGCTGTTTAGTATCAGTGATAGCAGAATAACTGCTTTGCAAAATTCGTTGGTAAGTTGTTTGTTGGCAAATGAAAAGTGCGTTGTCAAGCAAGTTTCCCGTATTTTCTTTTATTTCCAGTTTTAACATATTAGCTGTAACATACAAAGTGTGATAAGAACTACAATTACCGTCTCGCAAATGTTAACCCAAATTCGTTGTCTGTAATAAATAAATAAAAAAATAGGTAACAAATATTTTTTTTTTTTCAAGGTTTTCTGGGTTTGCTTTTAAAATCTACACTTTTTTTTTTTAGATAGATGTGAGTCTATAAATACCTTAACATATGTTTAGCATTACAATGGAAAATGGATTAGCTTACAGCGTGTTAATACAATTAATATACAGCCGCCACTTGACGCACCAGCTGATGGCGAAAGGATACACAAACGAAAAGTAAACATTGGCGCTACTTTCGTCGAACTGTCAAAATCTCGCCAACTTACATGAGACAGGCTCATACAAGGGACCGCAACACTCAGTTGTATTGTACAGCGTGCAACACAGACCTAAAGGGGCGGGCTTATGCCGCCTCCCTTAGGTTCACGTCGTCGTGCGTCATCTGCCTGGCACGCGAACTGGGTTGCAGTGTGTTAGTAATACACGTGTGCACAATCTGCTTGGACGCGAAAACAAGTACAACACTTCAGAGCAGGGCGGAATACTACTTCCAACAGACCACGCTTATTGCAAACACTTTTGTATCTCTTCAATATGGCCGAAAACGACATTTTCAGACTGTTGTGGCTTAAAATATTGTGTGAATTCCTACGAAACTAGTATTAGGTCCCTGCATTGAAGTGAGTGAGTGAATGAAAAGATTTGGGCGGCTCTTAACATCGAGGTCTTGAGAGCCGACGAGGATGAAGCGAGGTGAGTATAGAGCAGCGCCGGAATGTAAAGGGCGGGGGAAACGGAAGATCCCCGAGAAAACCAGCCGATCAGCGGAATCATCCGGCACGATTCCCGCGTGCTAAAAACCGGAAGCGACTCCACCGGGAATTGAACCCAGTTTGCCTTGGTGGGAGGCGAGCAGTCTAACAACTACACCGCCGCGGGCCCCTGCATTGAACTTTGTTAGAAACTTCCCGCCAGTAAACTTATAGGGTCACCGCTTAAAGTTCCATAGGTACACGCAGCACGACGGAAACACTGCACGCCAGTCCAGCGCCTTGCGCGTAGCGGCGACGGCGCACTTGATGCGCGTGGCAGTCTCATCCTTATCGCTCCCGCTCTTCTCGACCTCAAGCGTTGAAAGCAGTTCCAGGAAGGCGGGCGTTTCATGCACCTATTGCGATCTTTACTGAAATTTTCGTATATAGAAATAATTACCAGTTTCAGCTATTTTTAGTTCAAAAATCTGTAGTTAATTGAAGACATTGCATAAAAAATGGTCAAAAGTAAAACTTTTCTTAAGTGCTATTTTGCAGAGTAATTTTGTTCTCAAATCCTGAATGTATTTTAATTCAGTGTCATATTATCGAATCGTCGCACTATTTTCTGACCTAAACAGGCCGAGCTATTTATTTTCCTGCCGTCGAAGATATCTTAATTTGCTGGATTTAATATCACACGAACACAAAAAAAAAAAAGACTACACTAAAATAATTGTCTGAGTTAATAATATTCTTGTGTGTATACGGTCAAAAAAAAAATGCATATGCAGGCACTGTTTAATTTTTTTTTGGTTAAATAAAATTTGATAAGCATTAAACTTTATTTTGTTCATTCAACGAAATATACATTTCAATTGACCATTCCATAAAGTCGCACCAATATGTCCCTAAATAAAAAAAATTCATTGAATGAGGTATAAAAAAGTGTTCATTTGTGATTAAACCATTCTTCGTATAGGTCTTGGTACAAGGACGATGGGAGAGAACTGATATTTCTTGTGCGTGAGTTCAGAACCAGGTAGCATCGCCTCGGTGCTCAAATTATGTTATTCCGTGGATAGGTCTGAAACCATAACTGGTTTTTCATTTCTCCCAATAAGCGGTCAAGGCCACGGAGGACGCACGCAGTAGCATACCGCCATGTAAAGGGGACCGCGGTGGTGTAGTGGTTAGATGGACTACTCGCCTCCCACCTAGGCGAACATGTTCGATTCCCGGTGGGGTCACTCCCGATTGTGGGAATCGTGCCGGGCGATGCCACTGGTCGGCGGGTTTTCTCGGGGACCTCCTGTTTCCCCAGCCATTGCATTCCGGCGCTGCTCCATTCCCACCTCATTTCACCCTCATCGGCTCTCAAGACCTCGCTGTTAAGAGCCGCCCAAATCTCTTCACTCACGCCATGTAATGTTACGATATTTAGAAATAACGGTCCAGCGATTCAATACCGCTAGGCTACACGAGGAACTATCTACGTTATAAACTAACATAAACACATAAACATTGTCAAAATAAACGGGCGCTACTTACACGTTGTTTTGTGTGTAATACATGAAGCAAAACACATTAACAACAATTAAGCCAGCAGTTTCCCCAGCGAGTAACTGCCTTCCAAAACTAGGGGTAAAACATGCCGACACAAAGGAAAGTGAGCATTTTTTAAGGTTCTCCCAGCAGACNAAAAAAAAAAAAAAAAAAAAAATATATATATATATATATAAATTTATTGTGGCCTCAGACGTTTACATTTCAAAGCTATAAAATATACCTACACACTGTGTTTATTACTCACATGGCAATAAATTTTGCCGAAAGGTTACAAATAAGCTGAAAGGGACTTTTAAGCACGGCCTTAAAAAGTATTCATTTTACCATGAACATCCTTGTATTTTTACTATAACCTCTCACTCGCTAAATTAATACTTAGGATTAATATGCTTAACCGTAAATTAAATGTAAATATTCTGCAGCAGCGCGTAGTACAATATATTTTAATTTTACACCACCAAGACGTTCCTGAACTCATTATAAACGTTATGTTTGTATTGTAGGTATTATAGCGCGCTGTACTGCTCGACAAAATAAGCGACACCCGTGAAAAAAAAAAACAAAGTAAAAAAAGGTAATTTTAGTAATCCCAAATGTTTACCGAACACTTTTAATTCAACTATAAGACAAATAGTAAACACGAACACAAGGACGAAATGGCGTGGCGATTTCTTCGATGTAGGCGTACCCATTCGCTGACTGGCTGCGCGAGTTTTTGGAACGAACCTTGTTTATGATTGGCTAATGCGTGTTGAAATAATTCTCTATTGGCTGGCTGCCGACTGGCAAGTAGGTCGCCAGACACTGGTTAACGAACGGCTTACCGACAAGTTTCTGGCTAGACCTGCCATTTTGCTCGCGTGTGCAGCTGGGATTCGCGGTATAAGCGGCTGTTTTGTATTCTCAGTGGGCCCACTAAAATGTATGCGGAAAGAGGCAGTGCCATTTTTTTTAATGGTTGATTTTAAAAGTGCTTAATTAACCGTGGTGCTCGTCTCCCACCAAGGCGAATCGGGTTCGATTCCCGGGGGATGGGGTGGGTGCCGGACAATGCCACTGGTCGGCGGATTTTCTCGGGGATCTCCCGTTTCCGCCGCCCTTGCGTTCACGTGCTGCTCCATACGCACCTCGCTTCACTCTCACAATCTCGATGTTAAGAGCCGTCCAAATCTCTCAGCTTTACTCAATGAACCGTGAACAATGTACAAGTGTGAGCACGGGGCTGGAGAGATGTCGAGCGGTATTCTCGGCACGCGCTGTAGCCGGGGGTTGATGGTTACGGGGCGGGAGAAGGGGGGCATGGTCCCCCGGAGTTGTGTCGGGCAGAGTGGATGGCCGGGGGCGCTGGAGGACCCTCGATCCCCGCCCTGGAGCCGTCCTCTCCAGGACTCTCTACTGCCGCGAGGGCCGTTGTGAAGGAAGCTGCCGGCTGTCGCCGTAGTTCCTTTCCTCGCGCGATGATACTCACCCTTCCTGCGATCCCTGCTACGTATCGCGATGACGAGAAGGGGGCGGGGGCGAAGCTCTGATTCACTCCTGTGCCCTCGGAACACGGGCGTGACTCGCAAGGAAGAGGGGTTATTGGAGAGCAGAGTTGTTGAGGGATCACATCCTGCTCAAAGATTTTCTTGGGGGTATCGCCTACGCAAAAAAAAAAAAAAAAAAGTGCGAGTCTCGTATATAAGATGCTTTTTGATTGACAGTTTGTGCCACGTATGAAAAAAAATACTACGGATGCCACTACCTCACGCTATAACCCAAATAGCTAGGGACACCTGTTTTTCGCAAAAAGATCCAAGACTGGTTGTACTGGAAAACACTTTTGTTCAGAAACAATTTCGTGGTTGGATGATTTGAACTATCACGTATCTGAGGTGTCTGCAAGCCAATGATGCAAGTTCAATGCCTGAGTAACTTAATTATGATAGGCTCAGTCAAATAGAGAATGCGTCCCCAAACAGACACCCAGCCAATAGCCAAAGGATACCTGCTTGCGTGCACGTACAATGTTTATATCTATCCTGCGCACAAATCTTTTTGGCGAAAAACAGGTAGAACAACCAATAGCATAATCGGCTTAAGTCAAGCTTGAATCGAACTTGTCATGACAAGACTGTAAGCTAGAATCAAGCGTGTTATGCAGGACAAGTTTTTAATCATGCTAACTAGTCTGCACAGGTCAAGATTGTAGCAAGCTTGATTAGTTACAATTGTCGCAAGCTTGCCTTGTCAGCCTACAAGCATAATTCAAGCCTCGTATAAGCTTGCCATTAGCAAGTATGTATCAGGCATGAGAAATTAGGCTTGAATCAAGCTTGAATCACACTTGATATGACAAGCTTGCTCGGCAAGGTAAATTCAAGTCAAATGGCTAGCTTTCCGCAAGCTTTGGTAAATGCTATATGGGAAACGGGCTATGGTTTGTGCGTGGAAGTTTAACCGGAGAGGTGTCCAAAACAACGAAGACGTCTAAGAGACGCTTATTTAGGAATCTCCTCCACTCAGACGGGATGGAACACATTTCCTCTCGAACGTGACTTCAGAATGTTAGCCTCATGACCACCACTCTTCTTAGGAATCGCCCTCGGCATCTTCGATAACTGTTGGCTACGGATTCTTCACCGTGCGTGAGGTGTTGTCAGTGCTGGCGGTTCTATCCGCCAGAGTCCTACAAGCTGACCTACTACATCTCGTCTAACGCGCGTGGCAACTATCTGCCGATGCGCAAGACCTTGTTCAGATGATGGCAGAGGTCTTATACCAGTCTCTCTGGCAAGGGTTGTATACCACGAACGTACATAACCTCTCTTTTCAGTTAAATTATATATTCCCTGGAATATTACGTCTAATTTTTATGACAATAATAGGCCATTTGAGGTTCGCTTGCATCGAACCAGTGACACCCATACTTTAAAGCATTTGTACTATCGCTAGGCCATAGTAGTAAACGCCTCCCCCCCTTTCCAAAAAAAAATTATAATTTACGTTTGTAAGAAAAATATGTGCGACATCTCGCCCCGCATTTGTGAAACCCGCCTACTGGATGTAGTTATTGACGATGCATGCATGTTCGACACGAAAGGTAAATAGGACTTTACGTCTTTTGGACAGTGAAGTCATTAGTGTGTAACCGGTGACCAGGAGAATCAGGAACAGGGAAGGAATCGGCCATAGACTGTATTACGAAACTAACCCCGCGTTCGCCGGGAGTGATTTCGGAGAACCACTGGAGAACTGAAACAGTATGGCTGAACCAACCGGGAATGGAACCTGAATACTCCCGAATGCGATTCCAGTATGTTACCGCAGTGCGATTTCGCTTGCTCTGAGGGGTACAGTATTTCAATTAAGTACCACATCTGTATTTCATACTGTGAGAAAACTGATTTTTAAATGTGCAATGTTACATGATAACGTCCTTCGCTGAACCTATCCCCGACACCCTCACTTTTTTTTCGTGCAGATGATTAACTTTTTCTGGGGTAATCTGACGTCAACGAGTGACACAGGGAAGGAGAGTACAGCTCGTGGGACGAGTTATAGCCTCGCGATATTTCGCAGAGTATTCTCGGTGAAGTATGGCAGCCAACGGCGCAAATATATAATTATATTTTACCAGTATGAAAACAAACGAACGTACTATACGTGTGCACACGTGATCATAATTTGGTCGAACAGATTAATAATAAAAAATTTCCATCTTAGCTGAAGTGTTCAATTGAGACGGAGCTACACAGAAAATAATGGGTATAGTCTATTCGCGAGTTATTCAAACTTTTTGAATCAAACCTTTGAAAAATCACCCCATGGATGACGTGCTTGGTTGTTTACTAAATATTGCACGTATCACAAGTGTTTTATACTTGTGTTAACATAAAAGCGCCTTAGTTTTGGTTAAATTGAAATTTTACTTATATTTTATATATTAAATATAATATTTAATTTGTTATTACTATGAATACAAACAGGGAGAAAATAGATGTGTTGGTAATATCTAGTAAGAAATAGTTCTTACGCAAAATTTTATTACTCTGAGTTCGCACGAATGCGGTTTGCATAAGGCGGAGGAATATTCTGGCAGTTGAACTTTAGCAGGGCTTCAGAAAAGTGTGAAGTAACCGTGAATTACATATAATGGACAGCATTATTATGGTCCTGCTCAGAAATCTTGCAGAGATTCCTCCTCCTTCGTCCTACCGACACAGAAATGACACTGTTGTCGGTAGACTGTTTTCTGCAGTACCTACACTGAGAAATTCTGCGAGCCGTAGTTGTATCCCGACTTCTCTTTGTTGAGAAATCCAAACTAAGGCTGCAAACTACCGAGTTCAGATCAATGCTGCCGAGCGCATGCGTTTTGGGTTTTGCTTATGCGAGTTTTCACCCATCATTTTTCAACACAGGGATCCGAACCTAACATGACCTCCGAAATTAACCTAGGATAGTGGTCAAACATGTGTATTTATAGTTTAAACTAAAGTAGCTTGTAATACTAGTTGAATGTTTTTTTTTTTTTCATTTGATACTAAGCTAGGATAATTGTGATTAAGACCGGGATTACAATGACTTCACGTTTAACGCAACACGTAACGAGTAACATGTTCACGTAAGCCGACTACACCTTGACTAAAGTCATTCAAGGCTACCTATCACGATCATTTCACGTAACGTTCACGTGACGGAAAAGCTTGTCAATCTCTAACTTTTGCACGATGCGTGCTACGAGACTTTGCACCACGTGATCTCGCTGGCCAATCACAAAATGGACGATGTTGTGTTATCTTTGCTATTCGTGGGTTTGTTTTTATTTTTGCGATGTCGTCTGCTCACGTTTTTAATGAATGCACCACATTAATAATTATCCCCCGGAAATGAGGACGAAAGGGTAATAGAAAGTTGCATTACGTTCTGGAGGTTATGGCGATTTCCTAGTTGATTTCGAAGTTTGTATAAATCACGAACGGCATACTTTCACAACGTGTTCTAGACAAATCAATGTTAAGACACAAATACGGACGTATAACTTGAATTTTCTCAGTTTGAAAATCTGTAAAGTAACAATACTTACCCACGATATTTTTATTCAGTACACAAAGGTTAAGTGCTTGCGCGAAGCATCATAACATACCAACCAAAAAGAGCACATTTTACACGTATAAGTGTATCGTGATTCGCGTTACGTGTGACGTAAAATCATCGCAATCCCGGCCTAAGTGACTCGTTTTCACGCGCATGCGCAAAGTAGCCACGGCCGCGAATATCCACACAAGCTCATCTTTAAAAACAATGCGCATTTAACCGGGAATATACTACAATCACAGAATAGGTAAGCAAGCAGAAGTGAAATGAAGTGGCGGTTCTTTTGATGTGGGCGTACTCGTTCGCTGATTTGTCGCGCGGGGCTCCGGGAACGGCCGTTGAGCCTGACTGGCTACTGCATGCCACGAAACATTCCCTATTGGCTGGGCTGCCGGGCTGGCGAGTAAGTTCTATCAGGCGCTGATTGAAAAGAAAAAAAGTCTAATGTTCTTGCAACAACAACTTAACTATTGAGGTATTTCCGTAGACGTTTGCGTTGCAGTAAAATTAATAACGTTGTGACAAAGTTAATAACGTTAAACATTTACAAAGTCTTGTATTACNACGTTTGCGTTGCAGTAAAATTAATAACGTTGTGACAAAGTTAATAACGTTAAACATTTACAAAGTCTTGTATTACTATAATGCAAATATACTACTGAAGTGTTGACCTTAATAACGCCTCTAAGTAATGTTGCCGCAACCAAATGTTGTATTACGCTAAAAATAACAGGAATAACAAAATACTTTGTNCAACGCCTCTAAGTAATGTTGCCGCAACCAAATGTTGTATTACGCTAAAAATAACAGGAATAACAAAATACTTTGTGTTACTGCGACATTAAAGTAATGTTCAGCCAACACAAGTTTACACTGACTCGACATTATAAAATTGCGTATACTAGAGAACAGCGACAACCTAGTTTTAAGTTTAAAGCATATTATGAAAACTAAATATAGCTTATACTAGCTCTCAAGTCTTGCAAAGCAATTTACGTGTACCAGATATGCATATATTTCTAGAGCATACAGTATTTCCCTATAACGAAAGAGAACTGCAGTTTGTCGTTATATTAAACTGAATACCCACAATACGAAATACAGTCATACATGTTAAATACATGTTAAAACAAAGGAGTTGTTAGGATGTTACGTTTCGTGAAGTGAAGAACGTCAAGCGCTCAAGACGCATGTTCAATTCTCCTTCCAGCCATACTGTTTTCTTTGTCGGAAATATTTATTTTCGTGACAAAAGAATTGTACTCGAATGATTTTACATCGGAATGTTTTACAATGCTTTTTTTTTTTTTTTTACGAGAATTTTTTTAAACACAAATGTTAACATCAATTCAACACAAAATTTTTTTGCCGTAAAATAAACACCGCTGTCAGCAGCACAGCAAGAAGGTAACGTTTTTACAAAAGTACTTGAAGTTAAATTTACATAAATAGCTTAACATTATATTACATTAACAGCAATATCAGTTACTAACGGCTCACAGATAACAAAAAATTACTGTAGTAGTAACATTAACACTCTCATCTGTGTGGCGGACGGCGTTTCTGTATGTTGCTGGTGAACGACGCCATTTTTTTTCGCTGGCGTGCGTGGCTGGTTTCGCCATTATAAATGTCCGTTTCACCCCTGTAAGCTCACCTTCTGTGTGCCACAATCGCCCGGTGCGGCAATCCTGTGTGTGCACATCACGAGCCAGGCAATGTGTGTGTGTATCGGCACGTTATAATCGTAACCAGCTTATAAATAGCCTCTCAGTTCTGGCGTGGTTGTACAGTAGGAATCGATACGGTAACGATCATTCCGCTACCCCCCCCCCCC
>NQII01004723.1:66615-125634 GCA_002778355.1 Clitarchus hookeri | reverse complement strand
GGGGATATTAGCCTCCGGATACGCCCCTTTTTCCATTATCAGTAAAAATGATTTGCATACAAATGTTTTTACAGTGCGTAAGTTCTAGATTTTTCGTTAGTTTCGCTCCCTTGTGCTGTCAAAGCAGTTAGTTCATTAAAAATATTAATTAAAAAATTTTTTTTAGGTGGATTACACTGATAATGAGACTATATGGCCGTGTAGGTAAATAAACTACAATCTCACTAGCTTTATCTCGCGGCTTCGTCTGACTGTAATTAAAATCTTTGTGTTTTGTTGACTGAAAGCAAAGTTGATTCTGTAAATCCTAGTATTATTCGCTAGGAGTTTTAGTGTGGCCAGATTATATTATTTTCCCCCGTGGCCAAACCAGCCCAGAGTTTTAATTTGTAATAGAATTAACGTGTAGCACAAATCAAACTGAGCTTTCGCCCGCAGGTACGCTGCCTCGCCGGAGCTCGAATATGTTATCTGACATGAATATAATTTGTTTCTACGCATTTGTGTAGGTTTTGTCCGCAGTCTCTCACGGAGTTTAAAAGATACTGAGGAATCCACGAAAACTTATTTTCCCCACTTCTCGCCCCATAAGTGTTGAATTTGAAAGAACACTTAAGAATTACTTTATAGGCTACTGCATTTTTAGCATTGTGAAACAAAACTTATTGCAATATTACATCGAGTTTAAAAAATATTAAATATTCCGCGCAAACATATTGTAACTCTTTTCAACACCTTAAAAGTCGAATTTCGGAAAATTATTACTTTAAATTACATTTTAAGCAGCTGTACATGAGAATTTTGAAGCAAAAAAAAAAAACCTGAATGTCTTGTTGGATTTTGAATATCAGTATAATTTAAAACACATTAAAACCCTTATAACCCATTAAGGGTAGAATTTAAAAATAAATCTGAAATGCATTTTTAAGCATTTGTATAGGTAGTAGTATTTTGGAGCAAATGTCATGCTGGGGTCTCATTAGATTTAAAAGATAATAGTGTTCAAAATAAATATATTTTACCCTTTTCCACTGTCTTACGCGTTGGATATCAAAAAAATCCCGAAAAAAACTGTTAGCCATTTGTTATCTGTGTATATTCTATTCGCGGTTTCTTCACACTTTTCGAATCAAACCTTTGAAAAATCACCCTATGTATGACGTGTTTCGTTGTTTCCCAAATATGTGATGTATTACAAGCGTTTAATATTTCCCTAACATAAAAGTATTTTATTTTTGGTTCAATTGGACTTCCACTTATATTTTATTTACGAATTACCATATTTAATTTATTATTAATATTAATAAAAAATAGGGGGAAATAGGTGTGTTGATTGTAAGATTGTAAGAAATAGTTCTCTTGAAAAATATTATTAAAATGAGTGCACTCGGATGCGGCNGCCCGGGCTTCAGAAAAGTTGGAAGTAACGACGAATGGAGTTTATGTAGTACTTTGAATTAAAAATCACTGCGGTAGTAGTCTATATCGAATGTAAGAGCCATTGAAGGTTCCGTGAAAATATATTATACTCCTTTTCACTTATTTGGTGGTTGTATTTGGAATAATCTGTTCTTAATGGTTGCCTATGCCTCAAGGGGAAGCCACCTCTAGAATGTAACGTTTCTATGTCCAGCACTTCGGACTGTGCGTTGATGAGTGTCAGTCGGTGAAGATACTTCATTTTATGTACATAGGTAATATAAATTACATAAAATGAGTTTAACGTTTTGTTTAGAAAAATAAAATAAATTGTAATTATTTATAAAATTATTTAAATTTTACAATGTAAGAAGTGTAACCGTTCATTTAAATTATATAAATTAGAAAAGCTTAAATCGTTAGTTATATGCTATTATTTGATCAGTTATGCTGTCTTAATACGGACGCTCTATTCAATATTGTCGCAAACAATGTTTTTTTTTTCAATTAATAAAGGATAAGTTATTGCAAATTTTTGGATAAAAACTGAAGGAACGTATTGCTGATCACTAAAAATGAATGTCTTTTTTTAATTTCACGAAGGACGTTTGTAAAAGTGATCGTATTTGAGGAAGCTGAGGCATAACCTCCGTATCACGTGACTTCCGGTCCATATTACGAGTAAGCCACAAGTGCATTTTTTAAAATATTATAATTAGAATGCCTTTATTTTATAAACCATCCACAATCTAATGCTTGGGAGAAGGGGGAAGGGTAAGGGTTGTAAACCNATTAGAATGCCTTTATTTTATAAACCATCCACAATCTAATGCTTGGGAGAAGGGGGAAGGGTAAGGGTTGTAAACCCAATAAAATAAAAACACCTAAAAGGTGAAGTTGTTTACATCCACTGCATGTATCGCATGCATACTGCATCCAGAAACGCTGAAAGACTTCAAGGTTGTAAAATTATCAACAATTTAAATTTGCATCAGATCTTAAAACGCTTTCGAACAAATTTTCTTCCCGTCATGTAAATAAGTGCCATAAACATTTCATGCCCCCAGACTAGCTCTCGAGTACTATTTATAAACAATCATTTCATCAAGAGCACTTCCAGTCTCATGCATGTTTCCAGTTGGTAACAGTGCTGCTTTAATCGCAGGCAAGAACTATCGAGCGTTACAACGACTCGTCGCGTTTCTGCTCGATCGGAATTAAATGTCGTGTGCGTCAGTGTGATGTCAGAGGGTCACGATACGCTAGACGGAATTTTGTGGGATTGTTATTTGACACCATTTTAGAAACATGCCAGTAAATTTACAAGAGTTTTTTTTCTATCACGTACAGTTTTCTCATGAAGACAACACGTTGCGGAAACAAAAATGTGTATGTTAATTTTGTAGTATCATTATAAAAAAAAGTTTAAAACAGGAACGAAGTAACGTTTTGTTATTATAATTTGATAATACTGAACGTCCCGATGCTTTAAAATATAATTTCATATACAGGTTAAGTCAGCACGCAAAAAAAATCTATGATCAAAAAATAATTCACTTACAAAGTTGAATTAGATCGTTCTTTTTTCAATAGGTCACACATGCGCAAGCATTTATAAAATAAGCAGAAAATGCGACTGAGTATAAAGAAGCGTAGTGCAGTTTAGTGAAACGATGCGGAATGAGCGAGTGAAGATATTTGGGCGGCTCTTAACAGCGAGGTCTTGAGAGCCGATGAGGGTGATTGGGATGAGTACGGAGCGGCGCCGGAATGAAAGGACGGGGAAACGGGAGATCCCCGAGAAAACCCGCCGACCAACGGCAACGTCCAGCGCGATTCCCACATGCGAAAGTCCGGTGACCCGGCCGGGGATTGAGCCCAGTTCGCCTTGGTGGGAGGCGAGCATGCTAACCGCTCAGCCACCGCGGTCCCCCAACGATGCGAAATGATTACGTCGGATTTTGTTAGTAAAATCGCTCTGTGCTGTATGGCAAATATTGCTCCAATATTACAAGTTGGGAAGCTACGGTATGCCAATTTTAGGTANAAATCGCTCTGTGCTGTATGGCAAATATTGCTCCAATATTACAAGTTGGGAAGCTACGGTATGCCAATTTTAGGTAGTGCAGTCAATACGTTCGTGGACGCTGATGGTGCGAGGCTGCCTACAATCGGCACGTCAGTCAGCCCACGTATTTATTTAATGTGGTAGTGTTGTTGTACAGGAGGTTTTCGAAACGAGTACATATATTTCGGGGAATGCACGGAGATGTCAAGAAAAGTGTTTTGATGTAATGCAAGTGGCGTCGGAAATGCATCCTATGCTGGAANAAATCGCTCTGTGCTGTATGGCAAATATTGCTCCAATATTACAAGTTGGGAAGCTACGGTATGCCAATTTTAGGTAATGCAGTCAATACGTTCGTGGACGCTGATGGTGCGTGGCTGCCTACAATCGGCACGTCAGTCAGCCCACGTATTTATTGAATGTGGTAGTGTTGTTGTACAGGAGGTTTTCGAAACGAGTACATATATTTCAGGGAATGCACGGAGATGTCAAGAAAAGTGTTTTGATGTAATGCAAGTGGCGTCGGAAATGCATCCTATGCTGGAANAGGGAATGCACGGAGATGTCAAGAAAAGTGTTTTGATGTAATGCAAGTGGCGTCGGAAATGCATCCTATGCTGGAAATAAATACAACGCAAGACGCATATGCTGTATGCAATAATTATTATGTAAAGAGCTTGTAGCACAATCACTCAACGCGAGTTGGTATCGAAACCGCAAGTACAATATTACAACNAATTATTATGTAAAGAGCTTGTAGCACAATCACTCAACGCGAGTTGGTATCGAAACCGCAAGTACAATATTACAACTATTGTTCGAAGTGATGGCCGTTGACGTGGTTGCACGGCGGCATGCAGCACCGCTGTACTTGAAGCAGCACACGCGGGAGTAGTAAGGATTGTCGTCGTCGACTTGACTTTGCCAGGTGGTTCTTGCAGCAGCGCATCACCGCTCCCGACTTCCCTGTCATCGTGTTATGGACAGACAAGGCACTGTTCACCCGTGAAGCCATCTACAACAGCAGCAGTGCGTCTTGCGTTTTACTTTATTTGTAACATCAGTACGCATTTCCGACCCCATGTTCATTACATCCAAACACTTTTCTTGACACCTCCTTGCATTCCCTAAAATGTCTGTATTCATTTCAAAAACATCCCATATACATAACGTTAGAAATATTAGGCCTATTACGTTCTACAATAAAACATCTGATAAGAAAGCTCGAACCTAGAAAAAAATAATAACACTTTAGAAACAATACTTCCTAATTACATAGCGATGGATATTACGTTTTACTGTAACATATTGGCTAAAGTAGCAGCGACAGTTTCTTTACAATGTTAGCGAACCTACGGGGTACACAAAGTTGCTAAACACAGAAGAAATTTGATAGAAACCGCGTGACTCTGCTGTCAATACTTTTATATTCAAGAACTAGTAGTCAAAGACAGTAGGCACACACGTAAAATATAACTAGCTACAAGTAGCAAAGTGAACATAAAAAGGGATATTCTGAAGTACAGTAGTTGAAAAAGTCAGAAGATGATGTTACAGTGAGATGAATTGGCGGCAAAGTTGGCACCTGCGGCGTACGTAACTGATCACTCTTCAGCATATATAAGTTTTATTTAGCCTGATGCATGACTGGTGGCGAGCATTTAATTGCTGACAGCAGGTTAGCACAAGGAAAATACTTATAATTCCAAGAGCCGATGTTAAGAACGTGGTGGCATCTCATATCTGCGCTGAACCAGTGTGCGAATGTACATACGTATGTCCCGCTAACATAAATGAGATGCTTTCAGAATTGTGGCAAAGATCTCGGCAACTTGGACCGTGTGTTAAAGTTCGTGCCCGAAGAACTTTCTTACACTCCTGTTTTCATGAAATGTCAACTGGTGGCCGCGTTCAGCCACAACAAGTGAGTTTCCGTCATCACAAATTATGTGCTTTTGAAATCACCGTTTCGTGTGAGAGCAGCCTCATCGATAGGTCGAACAATGCGAGAGATGCCAGGCTCCTCAGCGCAGTGGTGTGGAAAAACAGCGAGCGAAGTCAGCTGTTCCTACCTCGTGTGCCCCTTGGAGATGATTAGGGCGTAGCTACTCTTCATTCAGAACCCCTTCGCACTGTTGGTTGACTGGGAACGAGCGATAGAGCCTCTCGGTGATGTGTTCCAAAACTTTCTGTGCGAACGCAACCGCTTCGCGCAACTGCCTGTCACAGCGGCGAAGATAGGTGTCTGGATGTCTCTGCAAGGAAGTTGTGCAACCGACGTGTCTACTCCCAGTCGCCGCACGTCTGCCACTTTAATGAGCGTTGGATGCCTCTCGGTGTTGACAGCCGTGGGTGCAGTGCAGCTGTGCTATGGGTTGTTCACGGTAAACTGAGCCCTTTTGAAAGCCCTGCTTAAGATCTACTTGTAAGCACATTATGTATCCTTCCACCATTCGTACAATAAACGTTGCTATGGGCCTGATCACTTTATTCATGCGTCGGTCAAGTGAAACTGTGAAATTATTAGAAAAGTAAAAATTTTACCATTTTGCTAATTCATACACCTATATGCATAAAAATACAGAGAGTAAAACAAATAATTTCAGTGTTCTCAAATGTTTTCCTACGATTTTAATTCAGCATTAAGACATGGAACTATTTTAATTTCGTCGTTACCAACTTTAGAGGGCGCGTTCCAGTCAGTGTGCCTGTTAAAATACATCAAGGCACGGGCAGCAACATTTTTCATAGGCTGATTTCCAAAGTGCTCACTTTGTCGTGAACAATCTTTAATCAGATTGGAAAGNGAGGGGGGGGGGGCCTTGTGGGGGAAGGGAGTTTCTAAAAAAAGAGGGCGGCACGGATCGAAAATTCGCCTTCGCGGTGGCGACGTAATCCACTTTTTGGTAACGTCGTTCAACGGCGCCGGAGTTACGAACGACGGCCACCGGCTGTCTGGGATCCGCTCAGAGACGAAAAGAAACGAAAAAGGGTTCTCGCCAAAAACTTATTTCCATTAGAAAAGACGTGTTGGCGAGTTTGAGGTGACCGCCTTGTTGAAGGTATTTTGCACGCCTGAGGCCTAAAAGCACGGTAGGAGCGACCGAGACATGCGCATCAACTCTCTCATCGCCTCTACGCGCAAATCACTGAACTGGCGCGGCGTGCTGTCTTGCCGTCGATAACGCGCCTCTATGAGACGTTCAGCGGAGACCTTACCGTGTTATGAAGCATTAATAAAAATAAAGGTTTGATGCACGTCCCTATTCATTTTTTAATGTTTTATAACGGAATGGTTATACCTAAAAATGACAGTGAAAAAGCCCGTTGAGCAATATTCACTATCACAAAAACGTGCTTTAGACAGAAATGGAGGAACTGAAAAATGTATACAGACGTGTAATGTTTCTTAAATACTATTTGTAAACAGACCTCACTCAGACACGTTAGGCGGTATTTTAATAAAACGTTTTCTGCTGGAGCGCTGCACACCGTTCGGCGGCGGCCAACTCAGGCGACCACCTTAAAGCTCCCGCCCACCTGGAGATTTTTCTGCGCCTGAGGCTGAGAAGCACGGGAGCGATAAGGACGACACTGCCTCACGCATCAAGTACACCATCGCCACTAAGCGCAAGGCTCTGAACTGACGTGCAGTGTTCTCGTCGCTCTGATTGTGCCTATGGGACTTTCAGCGGTGACCCTATTATTTTATTGGTGGAAAGTCTTTTGGAAGGTTAAATGCAGGGCCCTTGAGTAGTTTTGTTTGTATCTGACGCGTATATAATGAGATACAGTGGTTTGAAAAAGCAGTTTTTAGTAATTTTGGAGTATTAAAAAATGGCGTGTCTAATGTGCGTGACGTCTGAAAAGCACTCAAAAGCTCTCGTATGAANGGGTTTTAAAAAAAAAAAAAAAAAAAAAAAAAAAAAAAAAAAAAAAAAAAAAAAAAAAAAAACATGAATTACTAACACTCTTTAACGCAATTTAAGCGCCATGTAAGCGGGAGCCTTAATGACATTGGCTACCACACAATTCGTTATTTTATATTTGTACCACATACTATTCTACTTGTAGACATTATCTAAAACTATATTTTCCTCACATTTTTTTTTTCGATCGGAAGGGTTTTTGCAAAATGACATATAAAAGTCAAAATTCTAAGGTTTTTGTAATTTACAAATAAAATGAACCAAACTGTTTGCAGAAAATTTAACAAGAGCAACTGAAAGGTTTTGTCGTAATTCATTTCATAGTATGCTAAGCAAAAGTTATTTTATAAAAATTCAAGGGCAGCCACAAATCAAAGATATGTACACATTTCCTTATTTTCAGCAGTTATCGAAATTGAAATAACATTTCCTTGTACGATTTTATGGAAGTCTTGAAGTAGCTCTTAGAATATTATTTCAGTATAAATTATCTAATTTCTCCACATAAGGCCGTTTTCATTATTTGTACGTTTCTAAAGCAGCAAAATCGCGATTTTGGCATGTATTTATACAAAAACTTATACGCTCGAATACGTCTGCTAGGAAAAGGATGATTACAGGTAAGGTATAAAAGTTAAACAGTAAGTGGTAAAAATATAAAACAACAAATTTCTCGTGGCCAACGCCCTTAAGAGTACCTGGGCCCGAGATTTTTTTTTACTCATTTATTACAAAAATAAAAAAAATATATTAAATAAATGAATAATCCAAGAAACATGAAACACATAGACTGGGATATTAAAATAAGGATACCAGACAACATAATGGAGAATTAATGCCTAATAATATTAGATGTTTGATAGTGGGTCCTAGCAATTGTGGAAAAACTACACTTATGATTGATAATTTTATATATGCCCCAGGATGGTTGGACTTTGGTACTCTATATGTGTGTTCAAAAAGTCTGAACCAACCAAAATATATCACTTTTAAGGAAGATACAGAGGTAGCAGCCAAATCAATAACTGAAGCAATAGCGTACTTCTTCCCTACAAATGAAGAAATGGTTACTGTGGATGAATGTTGTTATGACTCTGTTGTGGTTTTTGATGTCGTCATACTTGAAAATCAGGACAAAGTAAGATATTTCTTCACTCGCAGTAGGCACAAAGATATTGATTGTTTCTATTTAGCTCAGACATACTCAAAAGTGCCTAAACAGCTTATAAGAGACAATGCCAAGTTTCTTTGCATATTCAGACAAGACGATACAAATCTTAAACATATTCATAGCGATTTCGTTGGTGGTGATATCCCATTTGAGAAATTTAGGGAGACTTGTTCAAAATGTTGGGATAAGGAATATGGTTTTGTTACAATATATACGACTCGGTAAGTTGAATAATGGCAAGTTTCGTGATAATATTAAAGATTTTTTAAATCGTTAGATTATTAGCACATTTTCCTTTGCTTTTAATGGAAGTGTTTCCATTAATAACTAACAGACTCTGCTCTTTTTTTTTTAATATATTTATATACCATAACTATTTCAAAAAACGCAACTGTGCCTTCAGATAAACTGAAAGCTTTTGGAATTTAAAAAAAAGTATCTTATCATCGGGCATTACATCGAAAGCCTTATATATGTTAACGCTTTTTAAAAGTGGTTTGAAAACGGAAGGGTATTTTTAACCCATTAGATTTTAAAAGTGGGTTTAAAATGTATGGTTAAAATCTATGGTGGACCAGTAGCTGAGCTCGCATAGGCATTTTATATCTACTTATTTCAAATTAAATTTAAACAGAATATAATAAAATATTTGCTTTCCCAGCATATTATGAATATTACTCGTCACATTTGCGCATCTCCTTATTTATAAATACAACTGCCTGGAACTTAAGCAGGATAAAAATTAAAATTTAAAAAACCTCAACTATAATAACGTATTCGTTAAACATACATAAAAATCTACAGTACTTTGAAGCTGTATGGTGGATAAAAGTACTTTTCTACAGAATAGGTTCCCAAAACTTCCCTTACGACGGGGCCAACCCGTATTGTCATTCCCGCAAGAGAGATCCGACGCGACTGCCTGTAAACAGATAATCACATGCAATAAATCATGCAATATAAATCCTCAGATATTCCCCTGCTCTCTCCAGGTTTAAGTCACATATTCCGGGGAAATCAACAATCCTGAAACCACTAAAATGCGTTAATCTGTGATAAAATAAAAAAAACAAATATCCAGTCCAGTCTTCCTCCAAATCACCAGATCTGCCACCAGATTTTTTTTAGGAAGCACTAACTTTTCGACTTGTTGCAGATCTGTGAATTTTGTAGTAGGTCGTCGATATCAATAGCGGACACGTTCGAGGGACCAGCATCACAAGTGTCATCTGGTGTTGATGTTCGCCCGGCAGCTTCTCCCTGTTTAGAAGATCTCAATGAGCCGACAATGTCGGAAAGAGCATTAGACTCTGATCCCGACAGCGATCTTGAGAATTGGCCATCCGAAAGGCTCTCTGGAAAATGCAATAGTCGCACGCAAAGACTGGAACGGTAGTGCGAAACTTTCTGGATCATATTTCGAAATCACCGGCACTGGTGAGAAAAATTTGCCAAGTCGGCAACCCTGCTTGCACGATGGTTGGAAAGTGGTAAGGGACAAGGGAGGACAGAAGAGACTCACCCATACACCAATGCTCAAGGGTTGGAGGGGGGGGTGGTCAACCCTCACACCCTCAACACCATCCACGGGCCATGCCATGTGTCCACATTACGCGTCCGCGCGTGTAGAGTAATTCAGTTTAACCGCGAGCTGGCAAGTGAAATATCTACCCCACCACAGGCCACACTCCGAGGGAGGTCCGCGCGCTGCGTAATTGGGAAAGTGGGGTGCGCTGAAATAAACGGTTTAGTGTTAACGAGAAACAAGTTAAAAGCCTGTCCAATTATTAGTTTATCGTCCTTTCGGTTAATCTTAATTAACCAGTAAATGTATGGCCTACGGGTTACGAATACTGCGGCCGTCCAAAATTTAATTTTTGAGTGATCCCAATTACTTGTAGCATAGTTGATTTTATACAATGTTGTAGAGACCTCAGGAGAAAATATTACATTTTCAGGATTTGCGATCAAATGCAGTTATCCAGATTAAAATCTACTTCGTGTAAAAAAATCTAATATTTATAAATTTTTCATGATTTTCGACGTATTTCACATGCCTAACGAAACATAAGAACTTATTTCAACTTGAGCTTTAGTTTTATATATGAGCTGTTCATGGTAAGCTAAGCACTTTTGTAAACCTTCCTTAAAATATACTTGTGCGCATATTGTATATTCTTCCAACATTTGTAAAGTTTGCATTGCAGTGGGCCTGATCACTTTACGCATGCGTCGATCAAGTAAAGTTGTAAAATTATTACAAAAGTAAATTATTTTACAAATTTGCTCATTCTTATCCTTACCTACGTAAAAAACATAAAGCAAAATACATAATTTCAGTATTCACAAATGTTTAGCAAACTCCTTTAATTCAACGTTAAGACTTGGAACCACTTTCCCTTCGTCGTTGCCAACTTTACTGGAAGCATGCCAGTCAGTGGCCCGTTAAAAAATACGTGCAGGTTGGGTAAGATTTATTCTTCTCAGGTTGGGAAATTCAGTGCTTTTAGTGCGGTAATTACACATTTTCGCCGCCAGAGTGCACTGGTATGGAATATGTCCCGAATTATTACCTATGTATGTAAGTGAATGAGATGATTGTAATTTTCATAAAGTAAATATTATCGTGTAAAATCTTCCTGTTTCTGTTGTTAGAACCCACGTAAAGAATAAACTGTGTTAATAGCACGGGATTGGAGATATAACGAAATATTTCCACATGATGTTTAATATTCTATTGTAAAACTGGAATTAGCAAAACGTTAGCCTAAATAATTACATTTTTTTTAACATGACAACTGACTCGGAAAAATAACGGAAAATAGTTTAAAATATATTTTTAGGGATTTCTTGTGCAGTTTTCATAAAGGAAAGGAGAAAAGTACAAAATTCCGTTTGATGATGATTATATATTTCACACTTAAATTCGTAACGTTTTTCCATTGAAATAAGTTTGCTTACGAACGCTCAACGCCAAAGACTGTTTTGTATATTTAATGATTGTTCTTGTGAACACCATTGGAGTGCGTGGATAATAGTTGCGTGACAGTAAAATCATCCAATCACAAATGTGGATCTGAGCCATCTTTTGGAGTACAAGTTGTCCTGAAAATATTTTAGCGAAAAAAACAGGTGTCCCTATTGAAACTTTTTGGCTGAGGCAAGTGTATAACACAGTCCGAGCCAAAAACGAACTTTCACGCACAAAATTATATAATTAGTTTGATTTACAGCCATCTTAAAAGCAACCTCTTTGGAACAGCAGCGCATTTTGCGACGTAAATTTTCCTCTGTGCCAAACTCTCCAATAAGGACTCTCGTTTTGTTCCAACCCGAGTAGAATAAACCTTAGGCAGGGGCACTTATTATAGTTTTAAAATGGGGATTTTTATAGTGCTCAGTTATCCGTGAACAGCCTGAAGATTGTGCGACGTCGGTTCGATCTCCTCGTCTCGAGTGTTTGTGTTTGTGTGTGTTTGTAGTGGTAGAAGGAGCGCGTGGAGACTCCAGCTCGGCAGAACGGTCGATAAGCTCGACAAGCGTTCTAGCCATTAGCGCGGAGGGGACGCTGGCACGGGCGGGTACAGCCCAAAAGACGGCTTGGGGGAGCTGAAGGGATGATGAGATTATATTACGGCAATTATTCCTATTTGCTTATCCCGCGCAGCTTGTTGCTTGCGGTCGAGCCGAGCGCCCGGGCAAACTCGCGCGAACTGTTCCCAGAACACGTCGCAGAACGTGCCGGCGACAAGTTGTTTATCTTCAATTATTAACGATATTTTTACCATGCTTTCAAGGGCAGAACCAAAGTCGCCTGGGTAGGCCACCGAACGGTGTGCAGAGCTCCAGTAGAAAACGTTTAATTAAAAAATCGTCCAACGTGTCTGAGTGAGGTCCACTTACGAATATCAATTAAGAAACATCACACGTCTGTATACGTTTTTCAGTTCCTCCATTTCCGTCTATAGCATGTTTTTGTGATAGTGAAAATGGCTCAAACGGGTGTTTTCACGGTCATTTTTTGGTATGAACATTTCGGTACAAAACATTTAAAAAAAGTTTAGGAACGTGCATCAAATCTTTATTTTTATTATTACTTCATAAAACGGTAGGGTCTCCGCTGAAAGTCTCTTAGAGGCGCGTTATCGACGGCAAGACTGCGCGCCAGTTCAGTGCTTTGCACGTAGAGGCGATGAGAGCGTTGATGCGCATGTCTCGGTCGCCCCTAGCGCTCCCACGCTTTGATCTCAGACGTGCAAAATTTCTTCAACCGGGCGGCCACCTTAGCGTTGCCAGTTATCACTATTTGTGGTAGCGTAATTACATTACACTGTCACGGAATATGCAAGAGCACAGAGCTGTATTAAGCACTTTAGAAATCAACATTTTAAAAAGTCACTGCTACTTACCTGCATATATTTTAACGGGCACACTAACTGGCGTGCGCCCAGTAAGGTTGGTAACGACGGACAAAAAGTGGTTCCATGCTTTAACGTTGAAAATACGTGCAAACCCAACATCGCGAATACTGCTGTGTGTGTGGTGTTGAGAATAGAATGCAGTCCCTTATGGCAGCCTTTAGCACTCGATTGCTAATCTCCCATTGTTCACGTAGTTCGACACACGTGTACCAACATGGAATCAACAAGCGACGCCCACGCTCTCCGCACTGCGCGCCAATCACGTTCGCCTTCGCGATATGCAACTTGTTGTGCACGCAGGTACGTAAAGTTGCGGACTCCCGGCGATGTTTTCCTAACTTCAATTTCAATTTAAAAATACTAGATATATTTTCCGAACATTTTGCTACTTACCAGGATTTCTTGGTTTTAATTTCTACATGCAGTTTAAAAATACCTTGTGTGTATATAGGCATATAAACCTTTATTTTATTTTCACATTTTTTTATGATTTATCTCTTATTACTAAGTAATTACTCACGTTAAATCCCACCGCATAGACAAAACGACTTTAACATGAACCATCGTAATAGAAGCATGCAACTGTTGTTTTAGACCAATTTCAATAGGATAATTCAAAATACCATATGCGGTTGCATATTTGAGTCTTAACACTTGCATCTGCCATTAAACTGTGTGTGACGTTGACCATTCTCGCACGAAAATGTATTTCTCATTTCTGTTTGTCCATTTTTTTTCCAAACAGGCAAGAAACTTTGCCCGAAAATTTTTTTTTTGCTATCTAAATTACGTCTGGTTGTACACAAAGGATGGAAAAAGGCGCAAAAACAGATTTTATGCTTTTTCGAGTGACCTGGATAACACAGTGTTAGAATAAAGAAGTGCTTATTTTGTAAGAAATTCTAGTTTATATTTATTTGCATATTCGCTTTCCATATATTTTCTGCTTTATCATATTTAACATCTCCGCACGTATTTCTGGATTTTTCACCCCACCTTTAAAATTCCCCTCTGATCATTAAGTTATTTTAAGATAAATTTTGCTCGTATATACGTCGTGCAGCAAAAACAAACAAGGAAAAGCCTGAAGAGCGCATTCTCTTTACGAAGAACTGTGAGTGATTTGCAATAACCACTTTACTCAAAAGCGATAAAAACAATTTTTATATGTGATAATAACAATTTTCCTGTGTGTATTCGTTTCAACTAAATACTATTATTATCCCCACCTATATTGTACGTAAAACAAAACAAGTTTCCTCAATCGGTGGCCTAAATAAGTTTTGATTTATACCTCGGAAATTAAAGTACAGTGAGATCTAATAATAGCCATTAATTTAAAAATGTTTTTTTAAATTTTGTGAACACGAATTTTGATACGGTAGTCTTTTTCCTTACGAACAAAACAAAACCCGGAAACGTCATATAGGTAAAGGATAATGTCTCCTCAAAATCGAGAATACACTGCAAACCAGCCAAAATACATTTTTTTTAAATTCTTCTCAAATATCAAACTATAAAAAATCGGATTCGCAAAACCGAGAGTAACTTAATATCAACAAAATTATACAAAAAATCGTAAAATGAGGGAAAATGAAGCACATGTCTAATAAAAACTAAGAAAAACATAAAAACTCGCTGGTATTCACCGTAGAACACTGGCACCAACAGTCACTAAAAAAAAAAAAGATAATGAGCACAAAAGAAAAACAGGCTAAGCGCTTCACTGAACAAGAAAACATCAGCAATAAACTGTTAGAAAAATGTCCTTAAAATTACTGAAAATACCGGTTAAAAATTATCCAGACATATGCGTTAAATTACGGTATCTTATTTTTTTTTTTTCAACGACGCTCTCTCCGTAAATTCGCGGAACTCGTCCACAAACTTGCAAGCTATTTTTTAATCTGCCCTTTATAAAAAAAAGTTACAGAAGAAAGTTTTACTTTCGTTATGTGGGTTATTCATTGTGTATAAAAATGACTACAAAAAATGTATAAAAATTGTTCGGTGGTGGGATTTGAACTCGGAAAAAAATTTAACAGTCAAACCCACTATCCACTCAACTACCACTCTTTTACAAGAATTACTGTTACAAATACGAGATTTACGTAGAATCATACATATACCTCTTAGTTTCTAGTAATGTTAGAGTGTTTGCGATTTCATCTTTACAAACAAGGGTAAGAAAAAGTTTTATTTTCGTAATTTATCTCACTGTGTATAACAGAGAATGTATAACAATGACATAAATTTTTTTTTTTAATATTTTGGCCTGTAGGGGGATTTGAACACGAATCGAAAAATGTAACAACCAATAACTGGAACCACTCACCTACCACACCTTTACACGAAGGATTTCGTAAATAAGGATGTTAAACGTGACGATCGCGCCTGTCTTAGTTTCACGCAGTGTTAGAGCGCTTACTATGTTTGCGGTTTATAAAACGAGGTCACGAAAAGAGTTTTATTTTCATTATGTGCGCGTTTCAATGTTTTGCCCTGTACAGGAATTTTAACAAGAATGAACGAATTGGCACTCCATGAGTGGTTCGACACTCGCCTACTACTATTTTACACTAAGTAGTATTGTGAAGATGGGATTTTATACGCTTCAGGAATAAACTGCATTGTTCGTGTGTCAAAATCTAAGCCATAAGAATACGAAGAGCTTCCGTATTTTATATTTACAGAGCTCATTTCCATTATTCGTCGTTACGGAGTGCCTTTCCGTAAATTAACTCCATATCTCCGTAAAAGTTCCCGTAAATCTACATAAATTTCTAACAGTGTATATTTTATGATCAAATTATTACGTATTAGTTAACAATCATAAAACAAGGGCAACGGACGACGCAAGAAAAAGCAACTATAAATGAGAGATTAATCGACTACGATGTTTCCGAAACTGCGATCCGTTCCCATAGTGAGATGATGATGATAATGATAATAATAATAATAATAAAAATTTATTTTTCCAGTTAGTTTTTGAATTGAGGATCAAAGGTTCATTAGTTCTCGAATATTAATTCAAGTTTTAATTTGCTTGGATCGGCACGTTTTTGTAGTGCAAATTTTCATACTTTTGCATTCATTGGCCTAAATACAAAACAAATCTAACGTTCAAAAAATGACAAAGTGTCACTGTACTTAGATTACATACTGATTGAAATGTGAATCAAATCAAAGTGACGTTACTTTTAACATAAGTATATGTGGAATCTCTAATAAAAACATTATAGATATTAATCTTAGGGAAATAAAAGAAAGCACAAAAGGTTCCAGTTTTTAAAAGAAAAAATCTGCGGGAAATATTAGACAACGAAGAAAAATGCAAAATGGCCACCGAATGAGTATTCATAGATAAGAAACGGCTGTATTCACTGGCATTGAAAGTGTATAAGTGTTTTGGTGGGCCCATTCGCATTGTTCCGTACATTAGCGGTCCCAGCCAAGTTTCTGAAGTAAACGCCGGAATTAATTTCGCGTCCTCATAATAGATGATTAAACTCTGAAAAAATCCTCGGGCACAGTTAAATGTGGCTGCCAGAACGAGAAAAATGTCTCGCCCTAGGTGGCGTTATTAAAATTTATTCTTTTTCTGGGAGAGGGCAGCGTCTTAGTCCCACGCCGGAAGGTCACAGCGAATTTGTCGCCGTCTGTTTCCTCCCACCATCATTTAGCGTTCCTTTGTGTCGTCGCGCCCTTCTGCGCCGCCCGTGGTAAGGAAACGGGGAGGAAGTGGGAAAGTAAGAAAAAATGGAGGGGTTGTTTGATAGGGTTTGCAGAAGAAGCGCGACCTAGCGAGCGTTCCGCTACGCCCTTCTCTTTAAGAGTTAAAAGTCCGGCCATGTTTTTTGTAGACTCGTTGTTTGCGCGTTTACGTTTATCTTGGCAAATAGACACCCTGGGTATGCGGCCTTTTGCCATAACAATTATTTAAAAAAAACATTTATCTAAGCTCGTACATTTTCGTTGTTATATTAAGAGAAAAAAAATCGTTAGAATGGCAAAACAAAATCGTATTTTAGAGCTTGCCTTCACAGTTTCTATAAGGGCACTGCCTACCGGCCGGCAGCAGCGAAATTAAAATAGGAAGTACCATGTTAACGAAATTTCGCCTCAGTGCGTCAATTTTAAAGATAGGCGTTTCAAACAAAATTAATTATTCCTTCATGAATTTTTCAGGAGAAGTTCCCTACAGCGGAGATATTTCCTGTTTTCAAAATAATTTTTAAAATTTATGTTTTACAAAAAAGTATATACTGCCAGTCTATATTGAAAGTATACACTTGTAGAGATCTTCTCCTAAAAAATGCGTGAAGAATACATTTCGTTTGAAACGCCTATCTTTAAAATTAACGCACTGAGGCGACATTTCCTTAACATGGAATTTCCTGTTTGAATATCGCAGCTGCCAGCCGGCAGGCAGTCTCAAATCTGTGGGCTTTCATCGAGTATGATAAAATCCCACCATCACACATGTAATGTGCACAGGAAGGCATAACAGTAGATACAACATGCCGATTCGAACGCAGTTCTGGCGCACCATAGATTTTATCCATGCAAAAACAAGGTAAAGGGGTGAAGAATGCAAAATAAAAAAAAAAATAAAAGTAATCCCCTCAGTAACTTTGATATTGATAAAATGGTTAAAAAACTAAACATAAAAAATTTTTGAGGTGTATTTATGATTGATACGCTACCTAACATGGCACTTGATAAGTAATGTGGGATTGTTAACCTAGAGGTTTCAAAAAACTCTGGAACACACTGGGTATGCTACTGGAAAAAAATCCAATAAAAAATATTTTTTCGACTCATTTGGTGTAGATCCACCCCGGGAATTGGTTGCGTATATCGGGGGTAATATTATTTATAACGATAGCAGAATTCAAAATGTATACAAAGTAATTTGTGGTCGTTTGTGTGTCATTGTGCTAAATCACTTTTCACATAATTTTACATTTCAAAAAATTATTTTACTATATGTGGAAATGTATTAATGACCACTTGGATTGAAGATAAAATTAAAGAACATAGGGATAGTTATACAACTACTGAGAAGATCAATCTTAATGATTTTGTTTCCCACCCACAGTTCAGTGACTTTATAACCACACTGACAAGAAATAAAAGGTCCTTGGATAAAGCCTTTCTTATCTACTTGGAAGAAGATAATAATACAGATTTTGAAAACAAAAAGCTTAGAAACATGGGAAATCCTATTGCTCCTAATGAAGCAGTCAATTTAGAGTACTATCAGTCCAACATAATTGACATTATTCTTTAGTCGGGAAATACAGTTCAAAGGACAAATTATTTTACCTGGGTAATATTCAAACACAATACATTTTTATGAGGAGTGGAAGAGTAAATGAGATTATAAAATCAGAGGATTATAAAGGAATGATCAAATTATACCATAATTTTAAAAAATGTTAACATATATAAGACTTTCGATGTAATGCCCGATAATACGATAATTTTTAAAATTCCAAAAGCTTTCAGTTTATCTGAAGGCACAGTTGCGTTTTTTAAAAATAGTTATGGTATATAAATATATTNATGTAATGCCCGATAATACGATAATTTTTAAAATTCCAAAAGCTTTCAGTTTATCTGAAGGCACAGTTGCGTTTTTTTAAAAATAGTTATGGTATATAAATATATTTTTNATAAATATATTTAAAAAAAAAGAGCAGAGTCTGTTAGTTATTAATGGAAACACTTCCATTAAAAGCAAAGGAAAATGTGCTAATAATCTAACGATTTAAAAAATCTTTAATATTAATACGAAACTTGCCATTATTCAACTTACCGAGTTGTATATATTGTAACAAAACCATATTCCTTATCCCAAAATTTTGAACAAGTCTCCCTAAATTTCTCAAATGGGATATCACCACCAACGAAATCGTTATGAATATGTTTAAGATTTGTATCGTCTTGTCTGAATATGCAAAGAAACTTGGCATTGTCTCTTATAAGCTGTTTAGGCATTTTTGAGTATATCTGAGCTAAATAGAAACAATCAATATCTTTGTGCCTACTGCGAGTGAAGAAATATCTTACTTTGTCCTGATTTTCAAGTATGACGACATCAAAAACCACAACAGAGTCATAACAACATTCATCCACAGTAACCATTTCTTCATTTGTAGGGAAGAAGTACGCTATTGCTTCAGTTATTGATTTGGCTGCTACCTCTGTATCTTCCTTAAAAGTGATATATTTTGGTTGGTTCAGACTTTTTGAATACACATAGAGAGTACCAAAGTCCAACCATCCTGGGGCATATATACAATTATCAATCATAAGTATAGTTTTTCCACAATTACCGGACCCACTATCAAACATATAATCTTAATTACGCGTTAATTATCCATGTCGTTTTGTCAATAGAGTCTTGTCTGGTAACCTTATTTTAATATCCTAGTCTACGTGTTNGATATATTTTGGTTGGTTCAGACTTTTTGAATACACATAGAGAGTACCAAAGTCCAACCATCCTGGGGCATATATAAAATTATCAATCATAAGTATAGTTTTTCCACAATTACCGGACCCACTATCAAACATCTAATCTTATTAGGCGTTAATTATCCATGTCGTTTTGTCAATAGAGTCTTGTCTGGTAACCTTATTTTAATATCCTAGTCTACGTGTTNGGCGTTAATTATCCATGTCGTTTTGTCAATAGAGTCTTGTCTGGTAACCTTATTTTAATATCCTAGTCTACGTGTTTCATGTTTCTTGGATTATTCATTTATTTAATATATTTTTTGTTGTTGTAATAAATGAGTAAAGTATTCAAGCTAACATATAACAAATTAGTGTTGAAAAGAAGACTACATTATCATTTAGAGATAGAGGAGCACTCAGTGGCTTTAGTTAAGTTCTATACTGCATACCTAACATCTAATATTACCCCTGTGAAAAATAGGCACTATTTTAAAGACCTGGGTGGTATGGAAACATCAGTTGAAATTCCAGTTGGTCAATGTAGTTTAAAAGATCTTGTAAAAACTATAAAAACAATTCCCCCCTTTAATATAGTTGCAATGGGTGGGGGAGAAAATTATTGCATGTCCCTCGAGCAGCATAAGACAACAAACAGGGTGGTAGTAAACCGTGTGTTTAATTTACAGTTTGGAAAATGGGGTTCGACAGGAGAACTTTTGGGTTTCACAGAAAATATAATCCTGAAATCAAATGAGTACCATTTTGGAAACACAATTCCAAATATGTTCCCTTTGAAACAATAAATATACACTGTAATATAGCTAATGACATGATATTAAGACAAGATGAATACAACCATAGAGAAACTAGCATAATTGCTGCATTTAAACCAAGGACGACATTTGGATTTGGTGACATGATCTATTACGAACCTGCTTATCCATTATTTTTTCCAGTGCAAACAACTCAAGTAAAGAAAATAATAGTTCAAATTAAGGATGACAAAGGTAAGTTAATACATTTTTATTCATCAGAAAGAACTGTTGTATTAGAGATGAGACCGTAGATACTTATTTTTATATTAAAGAAAAAGGTATTTTAGGTTGGAAGTACTCATATAATAACTTTAATGGCTATTTAAACCATTAAAGTTTCATATAAAAAAAAAGAATATAGGCCAGACTCATTGATAAATTCTTTCGAATTGCATCATCTGTATCGGACTTCAACAAACACCTCGCGTTATGTTGGTGAAGAAACACGTTTTTCCTCATACCGACTCGCAACCTGCAACTGCTGTGCTATCGGTGATGTAATATGTGAACCAGGATGTGGTCAACGTAAATGTATAGGCGCTCTAGACATGATTCATTAAACCATTCAATGCGACTCGCTGTATAAATTGTATGAAGAACCGCGTCTAGCGTCTTGCCTGTTTAGCTTAGTGGTAAGACGTCCAACTCTTAACACAAGGTTCGTGGGTTCAAATCCCGGGCTGAGCAGATAAATTTACAGTGTGGGTGTGAAGTGGCCCGCATCCACACTGTATGTTTATCAACCGAGCTGTTCCAAATTTGAGCTAATAAAATTAATGCTTGTACTATTAGCAGATGTCTAGGAGTATCAGATGCAAATATATGGTACCTCTTAAAGCCCAGCAAAAATACTCTCTACAGTATTCAGTATTGTATCAGACTTAACGCTGGGTAATCTTGGATGGTGGAGGCGCCACACCATCTGAGAGGGTGTACTAGAAATAATAAAAAAAAAACACTCCACCTGACCACTTAAAAAAAGACTGGCCGAGGGGTGAGGTGGGGGAGTTCTCCGAAAAACTGAAGTTTTGTTAGCGTCAAATTAGGCCGTAATAAAAAAAAATGGTCCCTGGCGAGTCATTACATTGACAGTAAACCTTTTCCAATTTTTTTTCTTGTAATATGATAAATATGGATAATATTTCTATAGAAAGTGCAATGAAAGATTTAGAAAACGCATTAGGTGTTTCGCCTACTTTAATATGTCGAATTTGGAGGTGCATTTCCAAACTTTTAATTAAACTATGTTGCAGCACCTTTTCGAAGTCAGAGGGGTAATTGTGTTTTAATGGTTTAATAATCATTGAAACTTTATAGAGATATGAATCTAAATGAAAATAAACTGATGCCTAATTATACCAATACGTGTATTTACTATTTTACAAACATAATAGAATGCCCTTTTGTGTCACCACATTTTTTCATTCCTTTATACACAAAACTTGTGCCTCCCCGATTAACACCACTTAACACTTTTGTACTGAAAATGTATACATATCTGTCTGGTAAGGTCACCTTAAAATTTCCTGAAGTAACTACCACTTTGAGACCGTACTTGGTAAATTTTATTTCAGCGCCGTTTATCGGATAGGACTGCCCTATTGTGAGGTCGGAAAGTTTCATAAAATGGCGGGTGCTGTTTAATGAATTTAGCAACTGATCCATGTTCTGTTCTTTATTATACATTTTCATTTCTTTAAATAATAAAAAAGTCTTGCTAGTAATTCTTTTTACGCGCGCTCGTATCAACATTTTCTATCTACGGTTCTTTTTAATCCATTAGTTTTCAAAACTGGGTTGAAAACGGATGGGTATTTTTAACCCATTAGCTTTTAAAACTGGGTTGAAAATGGATAGGTATTTTTAACCCTTTAGCTTTTAGAAGTGGTTTGAAAACGGATGGGTATTTTTAACCCATTGGCTTTTAAAAGTCGTTTGAAAACGGATGGGTATTTAAAACCCATTAGCTTTTAAAAGTGGGTTAAAAATGTATGGTTAAAATCTATGGTGGGCCAGTAGCTGGGCTCGCATCGGCATTTTATATCTACTGAAATAGACTAATATTACAATCTAGTGATTTTTGTATGCCGGTTTAGAGAGTTTCTTCCCAAAAAATTGGCAACTCTGCATCCATGCAGGCAACTCGCAGCAAGCGCGGCGCGCAGAGGTGACGCAATTACGCTAACGGGTAGCGACTGGGTGGGCAATACTGCCCTGGGAGTGTCCCCTGCGTCATGAGTGAACCATGAGGATGAGAGGCGTCTGGCCACGCACAAGAGTGAGTGAACCAGAGGCGAGGCACGTCGCACTTCACTCTGCTGATTAGTCTGCCAGCTTCGTGTGCTGTTCGCTGACCTAGTTCCTTCGCTCTTCATTAACACTTTCCCAAGGCCCTTCCTGTTGTATTCTCTCTGACCACTGCTGCGTAGCCTTCCGCCACGCGAACAAAAAATACCCTATTATTTCATCTAATGATCAGTATTCATTAGTAGACTCATTCACATCGACATTCATAAAAGACTTAGACGGTACCGGGGGAGGGTGTGACTAGGGGGGGGGTCATCGTAAGCTACTTTAAATCCAGTGGAGCTTCCCCCCCTGGGTTGGTAGATAGTGTTCGGCCACTACTTTAATTTGCAATAAGTGCATATAACTTAAAGTAAACTGCTTGCCTCATTCTTTTTAAAATTAATTTTATCTAAAGGTATTGACATATCCAAAAACAGCAATATTTCACTATAATATATTTTACTTTAATTTTCATAACTACGATGTACATTCCCTTGCAACAAAAGGTGATCTCGTTGTGTGAACCATTGAGGCAATTGGCTAAGATTTTTTGTTTATATTGTCTGTGAAAAAACAAAATTCACCTTCTAATTTTAACGACGTTTTATGAAATGAATTGACTTTGAAAGCAAAATGTAAATATTGTTTTTTTTTAAATATGTGTAACTCGTGTTGATTAAAACCTTGGCTTACATGGAAGTAAATGTTGCATTCGTGCATAATCGCACACACAAACGTAAAATACAGTGTGTATGTGTGTGTGGGAGACAGAAAGAGAGAGAGAGAGAGAGATAGAGAGNTGCATAATCGCACACACAAACGTAAAATACAGTGTGTATGTGTGTGTGGGAGACAGAAAGAGAGAGAGAGAGAGAGAGAGAGAGAGAGAGAGAGAGAGAGAGACNCGCACACACAAACGTAAAATACAGTGTGTATGTGTGTGTGGGAGACAGAAAGAGAGAGAGAGAGAGAGATAGAGAGTCTCCTAGGGTGAGGGAGGGAGAGTTACACGATTAAAATGAATGTGGGTATAGTCTCAGAAAGTTTGAAACTTTTTCCCCCATCCTCCTCTTTGGTATCAAAAAATCGCGTGAGGCCGCGGTGGCGTAGTGGTTAGACGACTACTCACCCCCCACCTAGGTGAATCGGGTTTCATTCCCGGCGGGTCGCTCCCGAATTTTTGCATGTGGGAATCGTGCCGGACGATGCCTCTGGTGGCGGGTTTTCTTGGGGCTCTCTGGTCCCTCCCCCCTCTAGCAATCCGATGCTGCTCTATACTCACCTCGCTTCACCCTCATCGGCTCTCAAGAACTCGATGTTAAGAGCCGCTCAAATATCTCATGTCACGTCTTCCCATTAAAATACACGAATATTCTTTACGTGTAAATTTATACCGTTAACATGAATGAATATGTTACGAATTCTTATGCCAATATTCTTATGCCAATGATTAGATTTGCCATCGTGTTAAAGTTCTCACAGTAAAAGTACGATGCTGTTACCAAAACTCTACACTCTATAAGAAATTTCTCACAAATTTGCCACATTATTGTACACACGTGCTGTGAAAGCACAAATAGTTATGGTGGAAAATTCCGCGGCATATTTGTTTTACTCGCATTTCTCCAGAACTAGAATTTTCAGATTCAATATTTAAAATTTGATCATGTTACGGCACAGGGGAAATCTTAAGAGTTATTTTTTAATACATTTTCGTTTTTACCGTTACTATTTTTCAGATCAGTAAACATCATCCTATTTTCTCTCTGCCTTTAATCGTATTAATTATAAACAAAATATTATTTATAAATTAAATTAAATTAAAAGTTTACTGTAACCAAAAATAACTTACATTATTTTGAACACAAGTATAAAACGCTTGAGATACATGACAAAAATCGCCCAATGTACGACGTGTTTGGTTGTTTCCTAAATATGCCATATATCACGGCGTTTTATACTTCATAAAAAGTACCCTATTTTTGGTTACATTGAACTTTTTCTATATTCTATCTATAAATTATAACATTTCATTTCACATTTCATGCCTTACCCGGGAATTGAACCCACAAAACCTCGTACTACAAGCTAGCATGCTATCCGCTGCATTGCGGAAATCGGATTCGGAGCATCAACTTCGGATTTTACCAGTCTAATGTTTCGAATGATAGGTTTTGCTAAACTAAATTATTTGCAGGGCTTTTATTTTGAAAATAAGTGACTAAGCCACATAAAAATGTAAGCTTACATGGCCTACCGTAGCGCTACTTGTGCGAAGAATTTGATGGAAATCGGTTCTNACTAAGCCACATAAAAATGTAAGCTTACATGGCCTACCGTAGCGCTACTTGTGCGAAGAATTTGATGGAAATCGGTTTAATCCCTGAGATATGACATAAAAAACTTTATTTTATTATTTGATGCTATCGTACAAGATTACCAGAAAAAGAGGCTCTATATACGATGCTTCTAATTTATACTGAATACAAACAAATCTTAAATGAATTTGGTTAAATTGTTTAATACATATGTCAAACTTACCTAAATTATTTATGAAGTTTGAACATTGTTGTCTGACCCATTTAAATCATGAAAGTTTACATAGCATTCTGTAACATTTTTTGTGTGCACAATTTAGTACAAATTTATTTGAAATGTTCCAGTGTAACATTTGGTGGTAATCGGTTGATTGGTCCTCGAGACATGGCATAAAACTTCCATAATTCTCATGTGGCGATCTTCATAAATTGAGGACAAAAAAATAATGTAGTAGCAATTTCGATGATTGTATACTGACAATATAAAAATTAAATTAAAACAGATTTTATAATTTTGTAGATA
The DNA here is from genome assembly GCA_002778355.1 of Clitarchus hookeri. Taxonomy (NCBI): domain Eukaryota; kingdom Metazoa; phylum Arthropoda; class Insecta; order Phasmatodea; family Phasmatidae; genus Clitarchus; species Clitarchus hookeri. The sequence goes on along the minus strand of NQII01004723.1, from coordinate 100,216 downwards.
TCGCCCAAAAAACTAAAATTATTTTATAGCCGACATTCTCAAAATAAGTGTGTCCTACTTAAAAAAATAAATGTATTATTATGGCCTACCACAGTACAATATCTGTGCCAAATTAGTTAAGAATGGGTTGATTATTTCCCGTTATTAGAGATAAAATAATAATTTTTTATTCGTAGGGCAACCTTTCAAAATGGCAGAGAAATGAGGCTCTGCATAGACAAATTTGATGGTTGTAATAGGTACTGTCAGCATACATAGTTAAGTTGGAATTATTTTCGTTGAAAAAATATACTTAGCTAAAATATTTATATAGTTGCCACTTTTAAAATAAGTGCCTGACCTACATAAACTATACCAGTTTACACCATCTGCTGCAGTACTATTTGTTTATAAAATTTGGAAGGAACCTGTCAATTGTTTCCCGAGATATGACAAAAAAACTTCATTTTATTCGCATGGTGCTATCTTACAAAATGGAAGATACAGTTGATTGTTGTAATATCTACTACTAGCATACAAAGTTTAGTTGAAATTGATTACATGGTTTCGACGATATAGTACTCCACGCTACAAATAGCTATATGACCACCATTTTGAAAATAAGTGTTTGGCATGCTTAAAACATACCAGTTGATATCATCTGCCCCAGTACTACTTGTATACAAAATTGTATAGGAATTGATCAATTCTTTCCCGAGATGACATAAAAACTTATTTTTATTCGAATGGAGCTATATTGCAAAATGGCGGAAAAAAGATGTTCCATGCAGATACAGTTTATAGTTGTAATATCTACTACCAGCATACAAAGTTATGTTGGCATTGATTACATAGTTTCGACGATATAGCATTTTAAGCTAAAATGGCTTTATGGCCACCATTTTGAAAAAATGTCTGACATGCTTAAAACATATCACTTAACGCTATCTGCATCAGTACTACTTGTCTGCCAAATTTGGTAGGAATCTGTTAATAATTTACCGAGTTATGACACAATAACTGTATTTATTCGTAGGGCGCTATCTTAAAAAAACATCCCACAAAAGGGGTTATTTGTTGGCATATATGATGTTTGTAATATATACTTTCAGTATGGCAGACATACTAAATAAACTTAAAACATTTGCATTGCCCCCATTTTGAAAATAAGTAATTAATAAAGTTTAATCACTTACGCATACATGGCCTGTCATAGTATCACTCACATGCCAAATTGGATGATAATTGGTTGAATAGTTTTCGATATATAATGTACAATCTTTATTTTTCAATTGGCGCTCTATTACAAAATGGCAGACCAACAACAATATACATCTCAAAATTTCATGCTTACAAAATGTTCTGCCAGCATAAAATTTGGTTTAAATAGGTTGAATGGTTTTCGAGATATAACATACTACCCAACATTTCTAAATGGCCGCCATTTTAAAAGTACTCGACATGGTTAAAAACTATAAAAGTAAGGTGTCCTTACTAATTTATATATGTGTACCAAGTTTGGTGAAATTCTGTTGAAGCGTTAAAAAACTGAATGGGAAATAAAAAAAGGGGGGGGGGACACACGCACAGACGCATCCGCAGACACACACATAGACACACAAACAGGAAAGTGATCTCATAAGACTTTATTTCATTCGGAAAGCAGGCTAAAAAGAGTGAGCAAATAGGTATATTGGCAATGCATAGTAATAAATAGTTCCCATGCAAAATATTATTAAACTGAGTGCGCACGAATGCGGCGCATTTTCACCTTGGTGTAATTTTCTAGACATGGTTAAGGTTTGTTTGCATGATGCAGAGGAATATCCCGCAAGTAGAACTTAAGCAGGGCTTGAGAAAAGTTTGAAGTAACCGGAATGAACTATATTCTCGAGGATATAGCCCACGAGTTTATTGAACGTCGCCGTGATGCGTGGCTGCCTACTCTCGGGGCGCCAGTCGTGGTAGTATACGTGTGAAAGAGTTTAACCAACTGAAAAGAAACTAAGGGTGAAAGATGGGTACATTCGATATGGCGGAGACTGTTCCCTCTAAATGTGAGTTTACGATTAACGTAACAGTAACAGTGGACCGCGTGGTTAGATTATGATTCAATGTTTTCTAAGGTAATAGTTTATGAGTGCATTGTGCGGGCCGTGTACAGGTCATGTGCGTTCTTGACTTGACTTGACTTAAAATATNTAACCGGAATGAACTATATTCTCGAGGATATAGCCCACGAGTTTATTGAACGTCGCCGTGATGCGTGGCTGCCTACACTCGGGGCGCCAGTCGTGGTAGTATACGTGTGAAAGAGTTTAACCAACGGAAAAGAAACTAAGGGTGAAAGATGGGTAGATTCGATATGGTGGAGACTGTTCGCCCTAAATGTGAGTTTACGATTAACTTAACAGTAACAGTGGAACGCGTGGTTAGATTATGATTCAATGTTTTCTAAAGTAATAGTTTATGAGTGCATTGTGCGGGCCGTGTACAGGTCATGTGCGTTCTTGACTTGACTTGACTTAAAATATGACTATATTTTATATCTTAAGTAAAAGTCAAGACGAAGTAGCCAATCAGAGCACAGCGACAGTTGCTGTTGGCTGGAAACTGTATTTACATCTTGAATTTACGTTACATAGTTTCGTCAAATCGTATCTAATGAATTATTAAATCGAGTGAGAGTATCCTCGTGTATTTAAAGAACCGTTCCTCATGTTTGAATTCACGGAAGAGGTAATCAAATTCGCTTTTATTTAACCTTTTTTTCAGATTTATTGGCCCAACTGCCCAATGCTGCCATCGGCATCCCCTAGTATAAGATATCGCTAGTTTTCAAAACGATAACACAAGAAGTAACTATGAATAATGAAATGTATGTAAACAATCTTCCCCCTTGTCCATTTTTTGCAGGCTATGTCGGCTGTTTTTGTTTCCAGCCATTCTGATTGTCTAGACTTAACAGAAGCTAGATCATACCGTAAACTTCTAAATTTATTTTCCGTGTACTTATCGAGTTATAAGTACAACTCTTGATTCTTCAGTACTGATTCGTTAACCAACCTTAACCCTTGACGCATCCCTGCGAGAACAAGCAGCGAGGGGGGCGGCCTGTGCCTGCAGCAATCTGCATCTCATCAGCGGAGCCAACTCGCGGCGTGGGAGAACCTGCCAGCTACACTCGCCGGCGCCTCGTTACTTCAGCTGCCGGAAACACGGAGCGCGCGCAACAAAAAATAACATCGACCCTATTATCACGGGAGCGAGATTTCAGTTGCCCACCACTCCAGTCAAATTAGCAACTTCACCACACGTGTCCGGAGAGCGGCACGAAATATGACCAACGCTTGCTTGATTGAAAATACCCTGCTCACTACATACCAACATGAACATAACTCTACCGAACATTTCAATTTGTCGTATGAATTAATTCTCAATAATATCGTCTAAATAATGCCAATAATAGTAGCTATCCTCATTTCAACAAACTTCGTTGATATCACATTTGGCTTTACCCTTTATTAACTATATGCGTTTATATTAGCGAGTTTTAGTTTGGACTTGGTGGCATAACTGGTTAATACGAGTGTGTGTGGTGTAATACTTACTTACGTCGGTGCGTGTGTGTTTCATGTAAAATAAAACAGAACATACATGTAAGACGCCAGGTGCCCTTACTGTTACAACTTGTTGGTGAAAGGTAGTATTTGATAAATAATAGACGACCGATTTACACATTTTTAAAACCAAGACACGACCTCCATAAGAAGTAGTCTTTGTAAACAATATTAGATGCCACCCTACAGACAAAAAGTAACAGTTTATTTAAATACAGATTAGCAAAAAAGCTCAAAATAAGGTAAATGCTGTCCAATTTGGCAAACAAGCTTAAAACTGGTTTACGGAATAAAATCTCAAGAACAAAATTAATGTGCAATATTTACATGAGCGTAGTCATATATTTTTAATAGTGTAGTGTGGTTGGCACTACCTACGATCCTACGATATTTACCTTCCCTTCTTCCCCAACGAACCAAGACTCGATTTCAAATGAGGACAGCGTAACGTTAGATAGAGTGCCATCTCTTTCTCCTTTCCGTACTCTGTGAATATGTCGTTAGTGGTACTCATTTATGTTTGAAGTAGAGACGATGGATAACCACGGGAATATTGGCTGCCTCATAGGCTTCAACGTACTATACACACGCCAGACAGTTTTTTTTTTTTTCGTTACTGCATGTCGTGCATATATGACGTTATTATCCAATTTCACTGAGCCATTTGATATTCTGATTCTCTAAAGTAAAAAGTTCGTGATTGGTCGGTAAAGAACGACGCCGAGTCAAGATTTGGATCACCCAATCATAAAAGGATTACGTGACCATAAGAGTGTTTTTAAAAATATGTTGACAGATACCTTTTTTTTTTGTTGCAATTTTCCATTGTCTCCAATTGTGAGCAAAACGTGTGTCGATATAGGCTTTTCTAGGTTAACTATGAATTGTTGAAATCAACATTTGAAAACACCCTGCTAAGTAAACAGTAAATTATATGATCCTAGTAAATTTGGCAGGGATGTAGGAAAAAATAGTTATGCGAATTAACGTCGTATTGAAAGTGTTACATTTCAATTTGCGGACAGTGAATTAATTTTATTTTTCGTACCGTGCACACAAGAGTAAGAATTAGCGTATTAGTGTTCTATTTTCGTTCTTAAAAGTTTCACAAGTAGTGCTCTTCATCGGTGCATGAATAAAGAGAATGGGTGTGTGGCAATATTAAGAGTCCTGTCGAAATTGTGCAGATGCGTCTGTCCGAGCTGTTCTGGCTGGTGGTGCAGACGTCGATACAGCATTTAGTTGGTCCACGTGACCTGTGACGTCAGGCGGCTGAAGCTGAGCTGTCTAGTCGGACCTGGCCAACATTCATCTTTGGAGGTCGGACACATCACACCGCGCCGTCTGCAGCTGATGCCACCAACACCAAAAACGTAGGCCAATGAGTTGCTTTGTTTATCTCAGACGCGTGAAATAATTCGTGAAAGCGGTATAGTTTCTGTAATCCACTTGCAATACTTAACAAAACGGACTAACTTAGATGGTAAAACTATATTTTGCTTATTTGTGTTTATGACTGTACCATACATGATTTGAACAGCTCCGAAAGATAAAAATATAACAAATAAATACTACAATTAATTGGTGGCATGCTTTTGGTGCGCAAACGATACACAGCGTGGATGAGACGATAAATTATATACGATATTGGACATTTTTCCTGTCCTCTATTATGCGTCTTACAAACTACGAGCACCGCATGCATCAGACCATCTCCGCTGTGACACGCTTGGCTCGTCGTCCAGGCTGACACCACGGTCGGACAGTGCGGACAGACAAATCTGCACAATTGTGGTAGGCCCTTAATTTTACCTATGGCGAAAGGATACAAAATTGGCAGAAAATTAAATAGTCAGAAAGGCTTTCAAAAGTGCTCAACAGCAAACAGCCTATAGTCGATTAGTGGTTACTTCCAACTATTCCGAAGCCCTGATAAAGTTCTACTTTCAATATATTCCTCCGCATCACGCAAGCAACGCTTAACCAAGTATGGAAAATTACACCAAATGGGCAACGCACCGCATTCTTGGGAACTCAGTTTCATTACCAACACTCCTAATTTGTCTCTAGTTTTAATCATAAAACACAAAAGAAAATTCATTTTAACCAAAATTAAGATACTTTTATATTAATAGAAATATGCCTATAAAACGCTTGTTATAGACAGTATATTTAGGAAACAACCGAACGCGCCATGCATGGGGTGATTTTTAAAATGTTTGATTAAAAAGTTCGAAGAAACCGTGAATGGACTTCACAGTAACATTAAATGCAGTTGGGTACTTTTAAATCCGTAAGTGCTTATTTTTTAACATACGGTAAATACTCATTTTGGATTGCAACCGTGGTGGAAACTTAGTTAATTTTTTTGTGAGCCATAATCAGCACCTAGAGAGCAGGTCTTGTCTTAGAAAATTCCATAAGTATTTTACTCTTTGGTCGTGTAATATTACATCTTTGATTTTAGTATTAGATATTATTATAGTTATTATTAGTTGCTCGTTTTGTGGTTTGGTTAAATCAAGAGATTTTTAGTGGGGTCGAAGACTTTTCACTGTGTTATTTTCCCTTGGCATGAAGATCTACAAGTTTGATAGAATGCGTTCTAATTCCATGCAATCGTTACGACTGCACGCCCAGTGGGGGAAATTTTATTTAGACTACTACTTATTAGGGCTCCAGCTTTATGCCGGCAGACTAATCTGAAAATGGCTTTAACACAAAACTAACCCACACTTACATTTAAGAAACGGCACACACATCTATGTATTACGTGGGTTCGAACCTTGCACCTCGTGGTTTGTACGTAATTAACGTGTCTGAAAATCCTTGACCATTGAGGATTCCTTGTTGGAAATATTACTCTGTTGGAGAATATGTTGAAGTCCAAAAATAGACAACTATGCAAGCCAGTTAAGAAATTCGGCAGCCGCTTGAACGCGCTTGTCGCTGCTGGACCGCTATAGTGTGTTCGGCCAGGCCAGACATTGCCTGCAGTCAACAACATTCCAAGCGACATTCCTTAATATTCGCTGAACCCGGGAAATTTCGGAATCACTCTGTAAATAATGGGGGAAAAAAATCACGCCTTGTTCGGGCTCTTGCTGAGCGACACTGTGACTTAGCGGACGACGGTATTTCGACGACGTTAGTGATAAGTGACGAGAATCTAATTCATTTAGTGCAACTGAACCCAGAACTTTAGGTTAAAATTCAACTCCGAATGCCATGATCTGCAGCGCAAATATATATATATATTTGGAAAAGTTTGATGACAAATTTGACTGAAGAACTGGTTAGTTGACATTCTCATTACGTTGTAAGCACTCATACATATTCAAAAGAGCGTGGTAGTAACACACAAAGATAAGCTAAAGTCCATTCACTGTTACTNTAACCTTTTAATAGGTATCGGCCACCAGGAGGGGAGGTTTGGTGAGGAAAACGCCGGTTCCGCCGGGAACTTGTAAATAATGGGAAAAAAATCACGCCTTTTTCGGGCTCTTGCTGAGCGACACTGTGACTTAGCGAACGACGGTATTTCGACGACGTTAGTGATAAGTGACGAGAATCTAATTCCTTTAGTGCAACTGAACCCAGAACTTCAATTCAACTCCGAATGCCATGATCTGCAGCGCAAATATATATATATTTGGAAAAGTTTGATGACAAATTTGACTGAAGAACTGGTTAGTTGACATTCTCATTACGTGTAAGCACTCATACATATTCAAAAGAGCGTGGTAGTAACACACAAAGATAAGCTAAAGTCCATTCACTGTTACTCCCAACTTTTATGAAGCCCTGCTTAAGTTCTACTTCCACGATGTTCCATCACCTCGTGCAAACAAAGCTTAAATAAATCTATAAAATTACATCAGAAACACAACTCACCGCATTCGTGCGCTATCAGTGGAATAACATGTTGCATCATAACTATTTATTACCAGGCATAATATGTAAGTAAAAGATCAATTTAACCAAAAACGAGGTACTTTTATGTTAACAGACGCATGAAAAACTTGTAATACATGGCATATTTAGGAAATAATAAAATACAATACATGGGGTGGCGTTTCGAAGGTTATATTCAGAAAGTGTGAAGAAACCGCGATTAGAGTATAGACCAATTTTTGCTGGTCGCCTCCGACCGGTTACTGCTGATCAAGCGTGCGGTGATTTTCCTGTCTGCTGGCCCGTGCCGACATAACGTGCGCGATACTTTACACTTGATGAACACACGAATAACGTTTCCAGGTCCTTAACAACGTTAGTTTTACGTTCTCTGGAAGTACACAAAAGGGGCAGAATATTAGATTACAACTAGGGCTTGCAAAAGTTCTCAACTGACCATGGAATGTCTATAATGACGAAAAACTTTATTTCACTTTATGTGCAGAGGCTAATCATGATCTTGAACTAGTGGATGAGCAGCTGGAAGAGTTCGCTTCATTAAGGAGTCACACCGCTATTTTCTGCAAGCAGATGGAAGGTCTCTAGGAAACAACATCTCGACTGCAGTCGGGTGGATCGAACCCACGGACTTCCGAATGAAAGACACGCTACCAGGCTGGGCGAAAATGAAAATCGATGGAGTTCTATATATGGCTTTGACAACACTTTGGGAAACTACTGCATTCCCAGTAATGAAAACAGCCATCCCCTTCCTCTGTTAATCTCGTAATGAAATACCAATTTCATCGAAGTAATTAAGCATCCATGTGGTGCAGTGAAATTTATCGACGATCCACCGAATGAGCAAATGCCTTTGTCAAGTGTCAATGACGTAAATGCGGTTTACAGTAATGCCCGTAACGGGTACACAACAGTTGTGGCCCGAGGGAAGTTAAGTCCCCGGCCCAGACATAATAACGGATGAGGTGAAAAGAGGTGTGAGCGGAGAAGCTACGGAATGCAGAGATAACAAAAAAAGGAACGCCCCGAGTAAACCTATGACAGCGTCCGCCATGTTTTCTTCATTTGAAAAATCTGGGCTCGGATCCACTAGGATTTGAAACATAATCGCTGTGGGGTCACTGTACTACTTTGGAAGTAAGTAGTTCAGTTACGATGAAGACGTCATGATGCTTCAGCCCCTATAGGTATATTCTCTAGGTACACTACGCAAATAAAATAACTACCTACAGCTCTTCTAAACGTTGCTTGTGTCGGACTACATGAAAGTTTATTCGATTTTTTTTGTTGAACACTTTCAGGTCAGTGCATATTTACAGATATTCCAAGACACGCGAGAAGTGAGTCCCCTATTTCTACCCCTTAATGTACACTAGTTATCTTGACCCTTATAGTCCCACAAACCACAGTCCTATCCATCCGCAATACACGGAACACACTTGGTTAGCAATTGAAAACATGACGGTAATCATAGAACATAGGTCGAGTGCAGAACGATTGGCCACCATGTTTTTTAATCTATTGATTCACAACTGTGCATGACAAGTCGTGTGCATAAGAGTTCATCACATAGTGCACAAAGGAATTTGTTATATTTCATTTCTTATGCAGGCGCACGGGACAACAGCTAGTCCGTGTAGAGTATAAAGTTTCCGACGAAGTTGTTTATTTAAAATGGAGGAATAGTTATTCTGCATAAACGAAGAAATGTTGCGAGATATAAATTTAGAGGAAAGAGAAGGTGACAGTCTACAGTCTACTAGCAGAAATTTTTAAAGGTTATCCACATTTTTACGTCCGCAAGAGCAAATATTTAAGAAAAGCAAAAAAGCCAAATATTTGAAATCACTATCCATTTTCAATACAATATCCCTATCTGTTATGAAAATCCATAATTTACCAACACTATCAACTCTGACGCCAGANTATCCATTTTCAATACAATATCCCTATCTGTTATGAAAATCCATAATTTACCAACACTATCAACTCTGACGCCAGACTCGTCGCAAACTTTTATTGGATAAAAATAATACATAAGTATTCAATTGTGCATCAATTTCGCACAAGGTTTCTGGTCGTGTACGTTTTACTGTTATTTCGTACGTTCTGTTTTTTTGCTTGTGAAACAGCCCCAACATAATTTATTACTGGCCGGCTGTCAGCCAATATATTACGGAGTTTGCAATGTCACTATCATAAGATAAACTTCTAAAAAAAAAGTTTTGCGTCAAAAGAAAAGTTATGAATGTTCCAACATTATTACACGGAACGCATGTCTAGAAGAATTTTTACGCATTTTTCTTGCGTTTTTGTCGGAATGTATGTGTCATATTTGACTGCAGTTCACGTTTGGTGCACTGAGACAGTGACGAATGTCGGAGCTTGTTTTCATTCAGCGATTTGGAGACAGTTAGTGAGCGCTCGACTGCAGAAGTGATCGGATAACGCCACGTCACACAACACAGTTTCAACGTGCTAGGATATTTTCTCTCGCACAAAGTGGTGTTGGACAACGTTCGTATTGCCGAAACTGTGGATGTGTCACAAAGTGATGTGTATAGGCTCTAGAGGCGATACATAAGAGACTGGTGCTGATAATGATCGACCACGTTTGGTTAAATGTTTCTGCTAGCGGATGATAATGCCCGCGCACACCGTGCAAGAGTCGTCCATCAACATTGTCAGCAAGCCGATATTCAAATGATGAATTTGCCAGCAGCAAGTCCAGACATGAACTGCATAGAGCATGCCTGCGACCTTCTGAAAACTGACATTCAAACACGCCATTAACAACCAGACAACGTACAGGGGCTGATATTGGCCGTGCAGACAGAATGGGATAACTTGCCACAAGAGCGACTGGATAACCTCATTATCAGTATGCCTCGGCGCGTTAGGGATCTCGTGAGTTATCGAGGTCACACGCGGTATTGATCCATGCGGAGAGTGACAATAAAAGAGAACAATGGTGTTACCCAAACAAACAGACAGCAAGTGTATTTTGTTTATTGTTATGATACAAAATGTAACTTTTTTGCAATTTGTGTTGCTTTGTAACACATGCATCTGCAACATGCTTGCATAACGGGGAAATGTTATGGTATTTTTGGAACAATAAAACTCTGATGCAAAACTTTTTTTGAGCAGTTTATTTTTCTACTTAACGTAATATACAGTCAATTATGTTCTTTTGCGTTATTTACACTTTGAGTGCTGCCAAATTAATATTGCTTGCACTGAACTTAATGAAAACTGCTGGCAACACAGAACCCCATTGCGTCACCAATGTCTTCAAAGAAATGCGAATGTCGTAATATCACGGGAAACACCACATAACCCAGTTAAATGCAGTAGACGTAAAATTACGTCAGCAGAACTCAGTTGTTTATTATTTGCAAGAGTAATAAAAAGTTACTTGTGGTCGTGATCGTTGATGCGTCACACTCGTGCGGCTAGTCACCTGAGCCGGGTTCGGGTCAATCCCAACCCGCGACTCCAAGAGGTGCAAGCGTGTTGTAGCATGCGCTGCGTGGTTCCATACGCCAGACTGTAGTTCTCATAACTCGCCTCGCCGCTGCACCGCGTAATAAACTCTGTTCAGATACTACAGCGGCGTGGGTGCCGCGGTCTGCTGTATTTATGTTCGGGGCGCCGCGCCGGGTGCATTTAAGGATAACATTGGGCAAAGCTCCTAACAGAACGCGTCGCAGAAACTTGTATAGGGAAAATAGATACCCCAATACTCGCGAAATTGAATGGCCGTGAAACGCGGACCAATACAACTTGCAAACAAATACAGCGCTCTCGATATAATTAAACGTAAATTCACCTAGTTAGATTGTGGTTCGGCGGAAATTTCAATATAGAATAGATTTTGAGACAAAACGCTAAAGAGGCATTGTCGGGATAGCTGGGCGACACAAGGAGGCCGCGGTGGGGTAGTGGTTAGACTACTCGTCTCCCACCTACGCGAAGTGGGTTCGATTCCCGGCGGGGTCACTCCCAGATTTTCGCAAGTAGAAACGTACTGAACGATATGTAGGCGGGTTTCCTCGGATGTCTCCCGTTTCCCCCGCCCTTGCTCACCTCACTTCACCCTCATCGACTCCCAATATCTCGATGTTATTAGCCGCCGTAATCTCGCCACTCTCTCTACTCCATTTACTCATTTCCTTCGGCACAAATTAACTTGATATAAGTTGCTGTGATAAGCAGACACGGTCTACGGCTGCCAGGGCTAGTTAGAGGTTCACTAAGCACATCTGGATATTCTGCGTACACTGTAAAAAAAACTGGGATAAGCTTCTTAAATCGCAATGGACGTTTTAAACCTATACATAGTATGGAAATAATACCACATATCAGACTGCAAATATAGGAATGTTTAGCGTCGCTACTAGGGCTTGTACAGTTGGTAACTGTAAGAACGCTACCATGAATGTATGGGAAAAGAATTTACCACTCACGTTTCCTCGATATACCTAGCGTACACTATTATGGTTAGAGTGTAGTTTCTCCTTCCAGACTATTGTGTACGCTTAGGTCATGTGTGAAAAGTAACACATGCAAGGCAACTAGTGACTGGAACTCGTTTTATATTTGCGATGCCAGGTGCGAGTCAAGAATAAATTTGGCCAAGCTCCAAACAATGTAAAATTATAGGAAGTAAAAATATTTTAATATTACATAAATTCTTATAGTCTAATACTCTAATGTGTACACAAAGGAAAAAAAGTTTATTGCATTTGTCAATAATATAAACATTAAACTTTTAATGAAACGTTAAGAACAGGCATTCCGATTTTGGATTGCTGCCAAAGATACTGTAAAAAATTCGTTATCTGTTAAAATTAATATAGTTAGAGTGACGAAATTTGTTAATTGATCATTAAACTAGTTAATTAACTGAGAACAATTTAACAAAACAGTTGTAAACGAAAGCCATTTTAATTTTTATCCCATTTAACAGTTACTTTCGAGCAAAATTCAGCTTAATTTATTCGATTGCCACCCTGCCCTCTACCCGAAAACATATTCGCGACCCTCGGTTAGATTGTATTTGGACACGCCTACCCCGTGTGTACTAGGTAGTTTTGAAAGGTTGGCTCCGAAAGTGAACAAGCTACGAGCAGAAGATCGCACGACGTGGAAGTGTTTTCACGTGGGCAGCCAAAAAAAATTCAAGATTATGTCTCAAGTTGTTGAGCCACATCGTACGAGCCTGTAGCCAGTTCACGGTTGATTAAAAACTTTTAATTCCAACCTGCACGGAACTACACGCAGTTTAACGTAAACGCTGCATTATATTCAGCAATATCGGCAGCCAATTATTGCTAGCAATTCCAAGTCTTATGCGTGATTAAAAGTGTAACGTTTAAATTAATGACGACTCTGAATGGCTTTTTGTCGTCTCGTATCATTTATAAAATAACAGGCGTGATTTTATTTTAACATTTCCAAGTGCATGTCTGATCAACGGTTGAATGATAGTGGTTTGGTCCACGGCCAATTAATGATTACACGCGTTTATGTATAGATATAGAATTAATTGAAATAAAAAATTAACCAGAGCCTTCAAAAGTGCCCAATTCACTGACCAGTTATTACGACTTAGCAAGCACAAAATGAAAGCACCAGAGGGCCGACAGTTCACTTAAAACCTAAACCTGACTTCCGTAAGCTCGTGTTTTTCAACACCCAACACAGAATTAGAAAAGAAAAAAAACCGGCCGGAGGCGTCTAACGCGATACAGTAACACTCAACTATAATGGGTCGGTCGCAAATATCACCGCATGCAATCTGCCCGGGACACAGCAGGGGGAAAATAAAAAGATTGGTTACCATGGCAATATAAATTCTCGGTTTCCAAGTGAGTGCGTTCACTACGCCATTTCAGCAACTGTGCTTCGGGTATAATATACAGCAAGGTCGTTTTTCAAGAGCTAGTGCGTTGGATACAGCGGTCGTAATCTTAACATTACACCCCCCTCCTCCCCCCGCGGGCCAAGGGTTTTGTCGCCGACCTCCCGTGGCGCAGTCGGTTGGTACGTCGCCGGNGCCGCCGGTCAGGAGTGCGGGAGGTTCTGGGTTCGAATCCTAGGTAAGGCATGGGTGTTAGTTTAAGATAGGTCGTAAGTTAGTTTGTAAGCCGTCCCCTGATAAGCGTTCAGGCATAACACTGGGAGACATTAATAAGCCCTTTCCAATCCAACCCTAGGGTTTTGTCGAAGCCACCTCCTGGCCGAACACTCGTAGTCGTGGATTTATTGACAGAAAGATTATAGGGGAAAAACAAAACAATTTGAGTGGGCCACAACATGCCAGCACTGTACAAAGAACGCAAACATGACCACTCACTATTATAGACACAAAACAAAAAATTACAATGATTTATTCATACTGAATACTAAACCAAATTTGAAACACGTAATAACAAGAAGAATAATTGAAAAAGAGGCAGTGGAAGAAAATAAAAACATAAGTAAGAGCGAAAATAATCACGTCGCAATAAAATGTACGGATTTATTGTGATCGTTATAAAATAAAAAATAAAATAAATTTATATGTATGACGTAGAAGCATGATGAATAATTTGTACCTATATCTGGTACTCAGGGTAACGAATTATAAAACGGTATCCCGGACCCATTATGACAAATAATTATTTCCTATATCTGATGATCATAATAATTAAAATACATTATGCACGTGGACAGGGTTCACCAAACATACAAGTGTGTCGCCTTGAGTCGATATTACTGTAAGCCTGCCGTCACACTCTTACTGCTGCGAGCTTCTACAAGGCTACGACAAGGAGCGAAGATCGTTACCGAGCAAAGCGTCGCGTGATCGAGCGGCTGGGATAAGCCGATTTAAATACGCGGAAACTTGCTACCTGTCTTCGCCATTCCTCAAAGACAGCCCTCCAAAGTTTTCATCCCCATCATCGTATTAATACTTGAAAGCTATAAAACGTAATTTCCCGTGAAATATATTTTTTTCGAGTAAACCTGAAATGTCCGAAAATCCTTCTTTTTATATTATTATCTATTATTATTAAAAAAAATGTTCTTAACGCCTTACGGTTACGTCCGGCTCTGAGGAAGCGCTGCGACAGCGGTGGAAAATAGTATAAACAAGCTTCGCGTGTCTTCTGTTTGCTCGTCGTTGTAAGTGGTGACTGTAGGGTTTTAACACAGCAATATGCTCGTTGTAATTTAAAACACTGTTTTACAGAAGAATAAATACTGTACAGTCTATCCTCGACTTATTCACACTTTTCTAATAGAACCTTTGAAATATCAACAAGCATTAGGTATTTGGTCGTTTCCTAAATATGTTATGTACCACGGGCGTTTTACACGCCAGTTAGCATAAAAACACCTTATTGTTTGTTAATTTGAACTTTTAATTTTATTTTATCACTGAATTACTGTATTCTATTTTACAATAATATGAATAAAACGGGGAGAAAATAGGTGTGTTGGTAATGCCTGGTAATATAGAAGTTGTTATGGAAAGCGTTATTGAAGTGATCGCGCACGAATGCGGCGCGCTGTCCTTTCGGTGCAGTTTTCTAGATTTGATAAGCTATTTTTGCATGACGCGGAGGAATATCCTGGAAGTAGAACTTTAGCAGGGCTTCATAAAAGTTGGAAATAACCGTGAATGTACTATAGACAGAGGGCTACTTACAGCGATTTTTGCTGACTCTAACACTTTTCATCAACTACATTTATGTTTCAGTAACCAAATTTACAAATTGGCAACAAAAAAATCGACTTTTATTTCTGTTCTGAAAAATATTTACATTGAAATATTCAGTAGTTTTAGGATAATTAGAATAGACACAACTGCTTACAATGAGACCTGTGAGTAAACTATGGAAACCCCTTAGTTAGGAAAAAGTCATAAAATTGACGAGCATTGTTGTCCTGTAAATGATAACTAAATCAGCTACAGATTCGTGACACACATAATTTATGCAAGATCGTTTTCTGTGCAAAGCGCGACCGAAACCACTCATTTTCTCAAAGTATATTTCCGGCATACGATCATTTAGCTTTAGCACGCCTACCTCTAGCACGAATTATGAACGAACTAAAGGGTTGTTTTGAGCTCTAGGTAAAATTGAGAAAGGCAATTTAATACGACAGACGACCTAATGACTGTTGAGAACTGTGTGTCCTTGGAAATTGATCCTTTCAGTCAACTTGAAACAACAAATGCCATAATACAACAGTGATTTCTTGAATAGGAATCCGACATTTTGCTGAAATTTTATGGGTAATATCAAATTTCTTTTACTAATATATACGTGATAATTTATACCCATCATAAAAACTTTGACTTGAGCACAGAAGAGTTGTAAAGTTTAGTACGATGGTAAAATTGCTCCCCTTAGTTCCGCAATGAATGTGGATGATATTACCAACCAAACCTTCACACAGTACGAATCTTCATTCAAATAAAAAGCAATTCAGGATTTTGTTTGTCCATAACAGGTTATTTATAATATTTTTTTTAATACATCCACTTAAAATTCTCGATTTTCAAAGACGGGTACCTCCCTTAATAATAACTGTAAGTCATAAATCATGTTATGTTTCCTTCATCATTTTTCATAAGGAATCATCTTACAGCGTCATGACATGTAGTTAAATTAACCCGGTAGGTATAAGGGTTTTTTCCTCGAACATTGGTACTCGTTTTACCAATGTTTGTATGACAACTTAAAAGTTTACGTCGCATCCATTACACAAGTCTTGGCGGCTTCTGGTGGGTAGGTGGTTTGAACACCAGTTAACAAAACAATGTGCTCTGGGTTTGAATCCTTGATAAAGTATGAGTATACGTCCTGGGTTTTTGATTGAAGTTATTATTTCGTTTAGTTTGTAAACTGTCCCCGGCTAGGCTTTAAGTATAAAGAGAGGGCGCTAAAATTAGGCAATAGTAAAAGCCACAAGTTTTCTTTAATAAAGGTGTGTTTAAAAAAGATGCAGAGAAGTACTAAGTGCGCGAATATACTTAGATTATATTCATCAATAAACACCAGTGGGTCGAATAAGGATTTGTTTTTTTTTTTTCGCCCAGTCACAAGAAAGAAGTGACGTAGGTAAGACGTTTGACAACAAAATGCGACCACCGATCCATTTATGACGCGACACAAGTACAGTGAGTATAAAAAAATACCCCAACTCTGAAGGTCTATAATATCAAAACCAAACAACCTACAACCTTTATTGGCCAATCAAATGGACCGTGGAGCCATAAATGTTCAATGTGACCACCACGAGCGGCCCGAACGACATCTACGCGATAATAAAACTCGTTCCACACTCTTGTCGGCATGTCCGGTGTTACGGTTTGGATGGCATCCGTAAATCNCGGCATGTCCGGTGTTACGGTTTGGATGGCATCCGTAAATCTCGTTTTGAGGTCGTCAATGTTAGCCGGCAATGGTGGACGAAACACTNGAAGGGTTTTGTCGCCGACCTCCCGTGGCGCAGTCGGTTGGTACGCCGCCGGTCAGGAGTGCGGAAGGTTCTGGGTTAGAATCCTACGTAAGGCATGGGTGTTAGTTTAAGATAGGTTGTAAGTTAGTTTGTAAGCCGTCCCCTGATAAGCGTTCAGGCATTACACTGGGAGACATTAATAAGCCCTTTCCAATCCAATCCTAGGGTTTTGTCGAAGCCACATCCTGACCGAACACTCGTAGTCGTGGATTTATTGATAGAAAGATGATAGTGCAAAAAAAAAAAAAAAACAATTTGAGTGGGCCACAACATGCTAGCACTGTACAAAGAACGCAAACATGACCACTCACTATTATAGACACAAAACAAAAAATTACAATGCTTTATTCATACTGAATACTAAACCAAATTTGAAACACGCAATAATAAGAAGAATAACTTAAAAAGAGGCAGTGGAAGAAAGTAAAAACATAAGTAAGAGCGAAAATAATCACGTCGCAATAAAATGTACGGATTTATTTTAATCGTTACAAATAAAAAATAAAATAAATTTATTTGTATGAGGTAGAAGCATGATGAATAATTTGTACCTATATCTGGTACTCAGGGTAACGAATTATAAAACTGTATCCCGGACCTATTATTACAAATAATTATTTAATATATCTGACAATCATAATAATTAAAATACATTATGCACGTGGACAGGGCTCACCAAACAGACAAGCGTGTCGCCTTGAGTCGATATTACTGTAAGCCTGCCGTCACACTCTTACTGCTGCGAGCTTCTACAAGGCTACGACAAGGAGTGAAGATCGTTACCGAGCAAAGCGTCGCGTGATCGAGCGGCTGGGATAAGCCGATTTAAATACGCGGAAACTTGCTACCTGTCTTCGCCATTCCTCAAAGACAGCCCTCCAAAGTTTTCATCCCCATCATCGTATTAATACTTGAAAGCTATAAAACGTAATTTCCCGTGAAATATATTTTTTTTTTCGAGTAAACTTAAAATGTCCGAAAATCCCTCTTTTTATATTATTTTCTATTATTATTAAAGAAAAAGTTCTTAACTCCTTACGGTTACGTCCGGCTCTAAGGAAGCGCTGCGACAGCGGTGGAAAATAATATAAACAACCTTCGCGTGTCTTCTGTTTGCTCGTCGTTGTAAGTGGTGACTGTACGGTTTTAATACAGCAATCTGCTCGTTGTAATTTCAAACACTGTTTTACAGAATAATAAATACTGTACAGTCTATCCTCGACTTCTTCACACTTTTCTAACAGAACCTTTGAAATATCAACAAGCATTAGGTATTTGGTCGTTTCCTAAATATGTCATGTAACACGGGCGTTTTATACGCCAGTTAGTGTAAAAGTACCTTAGTTTTTGTTAATTTGAACTTTTTAATTTTATTCTATCACTGAATTACTATATTCTATTTTAAACTAATATGAATAAAACGGGGAGAAAATAGGTGTGTTGGTAATGCCTAGTAATATAGAAGTTGTTATGGAAAGCGTTATTGAAGTGATCGCGCACGAATGCGGCGCGCTGTCCTTTCGGTGCAGTTTTCTAGATTTGATTGGCTATTTTTGCATGACGCGGAGGAATATCCTGAAAGTAGACCTTTAGCAGGGCTTCATAAAAGTTGAAAATAACCGTGAATGTACTATAGACAGAGGGCTACTTACAGCGATTTTTGCTGACTCTAACACTTTTCATAAACTACATTTATGTTTCAGTAACAAAACCAAATTTACAAATTGGCAACAAAAAAATCGACTTTAATTTCTGTCCTGAAAAATATTTACATTGAAATATTCAATAGTTTTATGAAAATTAGAATAGAAACTGCTTACAATGAGACCTGTGTGTAAACTATGGAAACGCCTTAATTAGGAAAAGTCATAAAATTGACGAGCATTATTGTCCTGTAAATAATAACTAAATCAGCTACGGATTCGTAACGCACATAATTTATGCAAGATCGTTTTCTGTGCAAGGCGCGACTGAAATCACTCATTTTCTCCAAGTATATTTCCGCCATACGATAATTTAGCTTTAGCACGCCTACCTCTAGCACGAATTATGAACGAACTAAAGGGTTGTTTTGAGCTCTAGGTAAAATTGAGAAAGAAAATTTAATACGAGAGACGGCCTAATGACTGTTGAGAACTGTTGTCCTTGGAAATTGATACTTCCAGTCAACTTGAAACAACAAATGCCATTATACAACAGTGATTTCTTGAATAGGAATCCGACATTTTGCTGAAATTTTATGGGTAATATCAAATTTCTTTTACTAATATATACGTGATAATTTATACCCATCATAAAAACTTTGACTTGAGCACAGAAGAGTCGTAAAGTTTAGTACGATGATAAAATTGCTCCCCGTAGTTCCGCAATGAATGTGGATGATATTACCAACCAAACTTTCATACAGTACGAATCTTCATTCAAATAAAAAGCAATTCAGGATTTGGTTTGTCCATAACAGGTAATGTATAATATTTTAAAATAAATCCACATAAAATTCTCGATTTTCAAGGACGGGTACCTCCCTCAATAATAACTGTAAGTCATAAATCATGTCATGTTTCCTTCATCATTTTTCATAAGGAATCATCTTACAGCGTTATGACCTGTAGTTAGATTAACCCGGTAGGTATAAGGGTTTTTTTCCTAGAACATTGATACTCGTTTTACCAATGTTAGTATGCCAACTTAAAAGATTAAATCGCATCCATTACACACGTCTTGACGGCTTTTGGTGCGTAGGTGGTTTGAACACTAGTTAACAAAACAATGTGCTCTGGGTTTGAATCCTTGATAAGGTATGGGTATACATCCTGGGTTTTTGATTTAAGTTATTATTTCGTTTAGTTTGTAAACTATCCCCGGCTAGGCTTTAAGTATAAAGAGAGGGCGCTAAAACTAGGCAATAGTAAAAGCCACAAGTTTTCTTTAATAAAGGTGTGTTTAAAAAAGATGCAGAGAAGTACTAAGTGCGCGAATATCCTTAGATTATATTCATCAATAAACACCAGTGGGTCGAATAAGGATTTGTTTTTTTTTCGCCCAATCACAAGAAAGAAGTGACGTAGGTAAGACGTTTGACAATAAAATGCGACCACCGATCCATTTATGATGCGACACAAGTACAGTGAGTATAAAAAAATACCCCAACTCTGAAGGTCTATAATATCAAAACCAAACAACCTACAACCTTTATTGGCCAATAAAATGAACCGTGGAACCATACATGTTCAATGTGACCACCACGAGCGGCCCGAACGACATCTACGCGATAATCAAACTCGTTCCACACTCTCGTCAGCATGTCCTACCAGCTGCTCCTCGACCAATCCAGCGTTGCGGCAACGTCTCGTTCAGGTATCCGCGAACAGCTAGGTGCCTATGAAGTGGCGCACCATAAAGGAAACATTAGACCGTCCCCTTCACATTGACGTGTCAAATGCAAGCTCGCTCAACCCCTCGCCACCTCANCCATAAAGGAAACATTAGACCGTCCCCTTCACATTGACGTGTCAAATGCAAGCTCGCTCAACCCCTCGCCACCTCAAACCGAGAGTTACGAATGCCATCTTAACCGTAACACCGGGCATGCTGACAAGAGCGTGGAACGTGTTTGATTGGTGTTCACATTGAACATTTACGAATGTATGGTAAACAAACTTCACGGTTTATTTGATTGGTCAATAAAGGTTGCAGGTAGTTTGGTTTTGATATTATAGACCTTCAAAGTTGGGGTATTCTTTTATACTCAGTGTGTATAATGACAACGTCTTATTTATGACGTGCAAATGTGGCCGCCTTCAGTANTGGGGTATTCTTTTATACTCAGTGTGTATAATGACAACGTCTTATTTATGACGTGCAAATGTGGCCGCCTTCAGTATCTGCGTCGTTGCGTCGAAAGATATAGAATACGAGATATACAGCGAGATTTATACCGAGGGAGTTAATTAATAACATTTTGCTCGCAAACACATCAACACTTTCTTCTATGAATTAATATGTTACAATCTTCGGATATGTGTTATTTCGTCATGCTGTAATTTAGTGAGTTTATATTTTCATATGCGAAGTGGAATAGTAAATTAATACAGCAGATTTATTAAACGATTTCAAAATGAAATANGAGTTTATATTTTCATATGCGAAGTGGAATAGTAAATTAATACAGCAGATTTATTAAACGATTTCAAAATGAAATATGTTAGTTTTGAAACATTTTCATGAAATATTAGTCTGCACTAACTTTTAGAAAAATTGTTCGTAGCACGTGCATGCAGCATACACGCTCAGTTAAAATATTCGCCGGTAGATAGCAGGAATGCCGCACACAAATTTGCCAACAGATAGTAGAAAAGCTGACTTCTTAGTACAATGCATTTTAACTCGTGAAATATCAGCATCTTAATCCGTCATCGGTGTTATAATAGTTTCAATTTGGAACCACAATAAACTGCGAAGTAAGGTAAAGAGGGTATTTACAAAAAAATACAATACCTATTAACACTGTGTGAATTTTACTCTTTAATACCACGTATTTAATGTGTGGTGCATCGGATATGTTAATGGTGATTTGAAGTCAAAATTTACAATATTAAGAATGAAATGAAGTGGTTAAACTACTTTTTGCAATGAAAAATTTCAGCATTCTAAACTTGAAAAATTAAGATCCGAAGCATCAGTATATTCCATTCGCGGTTACTTCCAAATTTTCTAAGGCCCTGCTAAAAATCTACTTCCAGAATATCCCTCCGCCTCATGCACACAAAGCTTAACTAAGTCTAGAAAATTACACCAAGGGGAAAACGAGCCAAATTCGTGCACACTCAATTTAAATGGCATTTTGCATATAACTTTTTCTTACTCAGCATAACGAACGGTTTTTCTCCCTGATTTTATTCATTTTAATTATAAATGAAATATCCTTGTTTATAGATAGAATATAAGTAACAGTTCAATTTAACCAAAAATAAGGTACTTTTAAGTTGACACGTGTATGAAACGCCTGTGCTACATGACAACCAAACACGTCATACATGGGATCATTTTTCAAAGGTTTGATTCAGAAAGTGTGAAGAAATCACAAATAGGTTATACAGCATGAGACAATGGGAAAGTGGGCACGTCAAGGAGTAGTGCTAAATTGGAATGCTATAGGTCAAATCGTTTCGGAAATATTGGGAATCGAAAATTGACGCCCATTAAAAACTCAAAACTTTTGAAAATCCCTACTCTGTGACAAACGGTACCTCTTGAAAGATGCTTCGGTGCCAACTTTAAAAGTTCTCTCAATAACATCGAACTACTTTTTTAACATGTACGGGATGTTTGGGCATACATTTTATCCATGCAACTTTTTATCCTAGAATATGCAACTCTAAATTTTCGTTAATATTAGAACATCGTATTAAAATGGCATACTTAGCTGTAAGTCGTGTTTATCTGTTGGGTGATAAGTTATTAAAATATATTTCATTGCTTCAAGCTATTTCGAAGATCAAAATTTTATTTTTGGCGCAAGATTAAGAAAACTTATACTTTTGGGTTGTTTTTTTCTGCATCCACTAACACTAATGAATTATTCGTCTGAAGTTTAACGCAAGTCGATAATTTCGGATCGTTCCTCATCACAGGAGCGGTGAAAACTCTGCGATGAAAACGTCTTTTCATCGACAAACTTTATTAATTATGCCAGAACCTTCGCTGATCGTGATCNTGAAAACTCTGCGATGAAAACGTCTTTTCATCGACAAACTTTATTAATTATGCCAGAACCTTCGCTGATCGTGATCGCTAAGACGCCGGGCTCTTTTGTCGAGGAAGTCGAACTAATGATGGTTGAAGCACCACTCCTTGATTTACTCAAAGTTTGTGAGCTCCGAGTCTGTAAGCAATATGTCTAGAACAAACTATTATCAGTAGGTGAGATGCCTTTGCTTTTACACTTTTTGTGCAAAACAGCATGACGTCATANGTCTAGAACAAACTATTATCAGTAGGTGAGATGCCTTTGCTTTTACACTTTTTGTGCAAAACAGCATGACGTCATATCCTAATATGTAACTAAGAATGCCACAACGTGGCATTGGATCTGCTTGGTTTGTACGAGTACATTACGTGTCATAATTTTTTTCATTTACATAACTTAATTGATGATGATTACACATCTCAGATTTATAGGATGGTAACTGCAAATAATGATAACAATATTATTTCAACCTCGGCAGTAACAAGACTGACATACCAGAGAAACCAACAAAACATTTCAAAACGAAACCATTAAGTAAGCAACTTTCTAATAACGACGAACTGAAACACAAGTTTTCACTGGCAAAATTGTGAAGAAAATTTTAGACGGCAAAGTTTTGGAGAAGTATATTTTAGCCAGTACAGACTGCAGTTTACTGCGTTATTCAATTTTGTTTACCGACTCTTATAACCCTCAGAGATGTCAGATAACTTCTAGTTTGCTACAAGAACTTTATTTCGTTAATAAAGAGAAACTAGAAGATTTTAATTGAGATTCCCAGATAGACAGACGGGCCGAAGTATAGACTTGGAGAGTAGAAACGAAATACATTGCAGTTTATCTCGAGATTTGCTAACCCGCTTCTCACTCGCGTTCACCGCTCTGTACGGAGCAGACGTTTCTACAACATTCGAAGGCTGACAGCATTAACTTGTTCGGGTTTTAATTAATGCCCGTGAACATTTTAAAAGTTTCTCAAAGGCAGCCCTTGACTAGAGCAGTCTTGTCTGACAACTTTTAACGCCCGTAATTCTCTTCAGTGGCACAATCACGCCGTTCCATGCGACGTAACTTTGGCCAGTTCCTGCAGTGCAGGTGTTAACTTAATAGGCGTATCGCATAAAAATAAAAATATTTGAACGGGAAGCGAAACTCACGTTTTCTTCACGAATGTATGCCACACAAGAAGATGTGAATATGGATCAAAATATGGCCTGTTGGAGCAATCCCTGCATTATCAGGCGCTCAAGGTACAACCCACAGTAGACTGTAGGTTTGCATTCCTTCCCCCACTTTAACATACTGCTGGAAATTATGAACACAAGATATTGTGATCCCGTTTTTGTATCTGTAAGCGAATTTTCCCCACCATTAAAAAAAATTATTGGTAAAATGAGTTTTTCCGATGTTATTGAAAATGGTGCATTAATTACACTGTGCCACCCTGACCTCGTCATCACATGGTATCTTGTAACTCGTGCTATAAGAAACAAGCGCTGCTTAACGAGGTTCTCTACAATTCGATCACACACTGAGTAATTGATGGCGGGGGCGGGGCAATTGGGCAATTAAACATATTGAAAGGGGGAGTGGTGGGGATCAGTCGTCTACAGGCCGTGGTGCTAGGGGGAACTCCGGGAATGAAAGTTTATTAAAATACATTATTATAATAATTTTTATAATAAATTTTTAATAATAATATTTAACTAAATTTTAATACTAAAATTTAAATACATTTTAATAATTTTAAAATAATTGTTTATACATGTATTGGATTTTTAAGGTTAAAGGTCACCAGGGTCAAGGTCAAATTCACATACATCCAATATGGCGGAGAATATGGCCGCCGGGGGATAGGAATGACAGAGCATGAAAATCTCCAATCTGCGATCACGATGGTGCCAAACACCCCAAATCATTCTATTAGAGACGTATCATCCAGTGAGGCTCCGAAGACTTGCAACTTGACAAGGAGGCGCCGTTCGTTTGGTCCAAGGGACACACTGGGCTCACGCAGATGACACCGACAAGCAAGTTCAGATACAACAAAGCCGTGTGGTTGAAGTCACGCAACTCTTGTTGGTTTAACTCCGCTGCGGTTGCTCCTCTTAAAGCGTCCTTTGCTGTCACAAGCGACTTGAGACAGTCACCGACCCTAGATTCCTGCCGTGAAGGAAGAATGAAAGGATTTGCTGCCTAAAACGGCATATTATTTCTCTGCGTTGTCACATTTTGAAGAAACAATCTAAATGCTGTCCACGGTAAACTGAGCACTTTTGGGAGCCCAGCTAACATATCTACTTGTATGCACATTGTGTATTATTCCGCCGTATGTAAAATTAACATTGCCACGGACCGGATCACTTTACTCATGCACCGGCCAAGTGAAACTGTAAAATTATCGGGAAAGATAATATTTTACAAATACACTTACATGCATAAAAAAAACCTGCAAGTCAAATAAATAATTCCAGTATTCACAAATGTTTAATTAACACTTTTAATTCTACGTTAAAGCATAGAACTACTTCCGATCCGTCGTTACCGTCTTTATCAGGCACAAGTCAGTTAGTGTGCCCGTTAAAACACACGTAGGTAAGAGCAGTGACATTTTTCAAAGGTTGATTTCAAAAGTGCTCACTTTACTATAAACAGCCCTTACCGTATAGAAAGGAAGCGAGANGACATTTTTCAAAGGTTGATTTCAAAAGTGCTCACTTTACTATAAACAGCCCTTACCGTATAGAAAGGAAGCGAGATCACTGATGCTCGGTATTTAAAATGGAAAAGGACTCGTAAAACAGCAGTCCTCAAAGGTTGAATATGAATTTAAAAAACATCATGCCTTGAAACAAATTCAAAATGTGTAAAGTGAGTGACTACAGCATGTGAGCTTAAATACTTGAATAACGCAAATTTTCTTCCTGTCCATGCAGACGGATCACACGTAACTACTGGCGAGTTAAATACGGCAAAATTTGCGCATCAAGAAGGAATCGGGGAATTAAAATAAAAAATTCTTAAGGGACTTTCTTAGTAAAACATTTAAACGCCTCAAGATCACGGCAGGCCGTAAGGTAGCGTTGCTTCGGCGATAGAAAATAGCCATAAACAATATTCGCACGTATTCTGTTTCAGCAAAATTTTAGGCGTTAATTATAGGATTTTAATACAATTATATGTTAAGAAAAGATACAGCATTGTCGCTATAGTTTGAAACACTGTTTTACAAAAGAATAAATATCGTAAATAGAGGGCTACTTATGGCGATTTTTGTTGACTGACACTTTTCAACGACCACATTTATGTTTCAATAACAAGATTTATGGAATGACAACAGAATATCGATTTTTATTTCTGTCCTGAAAAAAATTATATTAAAATATTTCATAGTATTTTTTAATTAGAATGGACACAGTTGCTTACAGTGAGGCCCATATAAGGACTAGGAGGTCACCTTAAGTGCGATGGTGCGGGCAGACAAATAGTGTGATTGCGATATCATGGCGCGTGGACAACGTTCCCTGCGACACAGAAGTCACCTTCAGCACCCCAACGAATCGCCTCGTGCCTGAATACACACACGCTTCTATACGATCGAGCATTGAATCAAACAAATGCAGTATGCTACACCGAATCAGATTTTCTTACAGTTGTCGCATATTATGCTCCAAATTCACGAACACTTTTAAATGAGAAAGCTGGGGTGCCATCTGGTCCGACAATTGTCCGACGGGCGGCAAATCAGGTGAACTGGCAGGATACGTAGGTGCTGAAATGTGATGTAAATACTTATGGGNAATTGTCCGACGGGCGGCAAATCAGGTGAACTGGCAGGATACGTAGGTGCTGAAATGTGATGTAAATACTTATGGGAAACCAGAGCTGGGGGCGGGTGGTCGTTGCCTTCATGGACATTCGCTTACTGGGTACTCATCCAACAAAGGTAACACACAAGGCCGCAAGTTTCCCTCAACTTTCCAGTGCGCATTCAATGATATTTGTATGCCTACTAGTGGCGACGACGATCGTATTGTCATGAGTCAGTAAAGGCGAACAAGCCTAGCTAACTGCNAATTGTCCGACGGGCGGCAAATCAGGTGAACTGGCAGGATACGTAGGTGCTGAAATGTGATGTAAATACTTATGGGGAAACCAGAGCTGGGGGCGGGTGGTCGTTGCCTTCATGGACATTCGCTTACTGGGTACTCATCCAACAAAGGTAACACACAAGGCCGCAAGTTTCCCTCAACTTTCCAGTGCGTATTCAATGACATTTGTATGCCTACTAGTGGCGACGACGATCGTATTGTCATGAGTCAGTAAAGGCGAACAAGCCTAGCTAACTGCNTATTTGTATGCCTACTAGTGGCGACGACGATCGTATTGTCATGAGTCAGTAAAGGCGAACAAGCCTAGCTAACTGCAACGATGAGTCAGTATCCAGGCCAGGCGAAGAATCCAAAACACATTACAACCATAATAGTTTATAAAACATATCAGCGAAGCTCCCCTCCCGGCGGCACGGTATTTGGGACCATTACGCTACCAGAAACTGTATAATACTTGGCAACACTTTGTACAGAGACCGTCTGTCTTTCCGTGTAACCACGCCGAGGTGAAGCCATCAAGATGAAGTTGTGCTGCTCGTCGCTTTCCGCACAACACTCGGCCTACGGCGACGGTATCATTCAGGTTAGTCATACGATGTCATTGATTAGGATTTCCCTCGCCAATCTATATATATATATATATATATATATATTGTCCGTTTGTTCGGACGCGTATAACTCCCGAAAAAAATCAACCAATTTTCATTCTGTCTTTTATTATAAACCTTCCTTTTGTTCCCACGAGTGTTTGTACAACTTTATTTTTTATCTGTATTACCCGCAAAGGTACTAAAATCTGCAAAAACAAAACTCATTTTTACTACGCTTTCGCATCAGGAAGCGCCTTTGTTGACAGCTGTCTGTTTGAACATTTAGATTTAGAAATAGAATGTGTCGTGTTCTAGAGTAGGAAAACCATCCAACTTATTCATACGCGCGGAAGATTGTAAAACTAAAAACATTGNTGTCGTGTTCTAGAGTAGGAAAACCATCCAACTTATTCATACGCGCGGAAGATTGTAAAACTAAAAACATTGTATACAAACAAGTACTTCAATAATAAAGATTTTGAATATCCGTATACTTCTTTCAATGAATTTCACAGAAATGAATAGAACCAAAATATTTTATGTCACAGCAACGCGTGGCCGGGTAAGCTAGTACCTTAATATATAGGTAGGCCTACTGTAATTTCTTATGTATTCTGTGTTCATAATTAACTCCATTTTAAATATTAATACTCTAGTCCCTAGCATAAAAAAAACATAACAGCATGCGATGTCTCCCCAGACCCTCACACCAGCAGTAAGGGAGACACGTGCTACTGTATGCTGTAAATAGAGGTAGTGGCTGTAGCGCTCACCTGCGGTTCTCCACGCCCTCGCACGGTTATCATTCGCCCCAAAATAAATGCAAATTCTTCGCAATAGTCTATTCGCGGTTTCTTCACACTTTTTGAATCAAACCTTTGAAAAATCGTCCCACGTATTGCATGTTTGATTGTTTCATAAATAAGTCACGTATCACAAACGTTTTATACTTGTATTTACAGAAAAGTACCTTAATTTCGGTAAAATTGAAATTTTACTTACATTTTATCTATAAATTAAAATATTCAATTTATAATTAATATGAATTAAAACCGGGATAAAATATGTTTGTTGGTAATGCTTAGTAAGAAATAGTTATTATGCAAAATATTATTACACTGAGTGAGCACGAATGCAGAGCATTTTCCCTTAGGTGTGATTTTTTATACTAGGTTAAGCTTTTTTTTTGCATGAAGAGGATGAATATCCTGGAAGTATAACTTTAGCAGGGCTTGAGAAAAGCTGGAAGTAACCGTGAATGGACTAAATTAAGACCCATGTATTACATTTTCCTTCTACGATGCCACCCAACCACAACCCCGCGTTAGGGCACACCGAGCGCTGCAGTCGCTTCCACAAATGAGTGTCTGTGCATAGACGAGGGATACATTCCTTTTGCTACTGGCAATACTGAGGTTACCGGTCAACAGGAAACCACGTAGGAACGCCAACAGCCAGTCAGTAGTATCTGTGGCGGAACACTCATCAGCAGTCCCAGCAGTAAAAATAAATGGCGTCCGCTATGCCCGGCGAGTTTGTTGTCATGTCGTTAACAATGGATGTGTTTTTCGATGATAACGAAATTAATTTGTAAACAATATAGCATGGACATTTAATTCGTATGAAAATAATAAAATACTAACCCATCCTTAGTCTCTTCGAATCCTTGGCAGAATACAGCAATGTTACAGTTTCTAGGTTAGAATTATCGTTTACCGCCGCCGTGATTGTTCGTCTCCTACTGTTGAGACGGCCTGTCCTGAAAATCAGTGGTCTCAGCAGGTAGTGTAGCCTCCAACCCAGACACCAAAACACCTCTCGTCAGTGACTCANAATGTGTCGTGTTCTAGAGTAGGAAAACCATCCAACTTATTCATACGCGCGGAAGATTGTAAAACTAAAAACATTGCATACAAACAAGTACTTCAATAATAAAGATTTTGAATATCCGTATACTTCTTTCAATGAATTTCACAGAAATGAATAGAACCAAAATATTTTATGCCACAGCAACGCGTGGCCAGGTAAGCTAGTACCTTAATATATAGGNAGCAACGCGTGGCCAGGTAAGCTAGTACCTTAATATATAGGTACTGTAATTTCTTATGTATTCTGTGTTCATAATTAACTCCATTTTAAATATTAATACTCTAGTCCCTAGCATAAAAAAAAACATAACAGCATGCGATGTCTCCCCAGAGCCTCGCACCAGCAGTAAGGGAGACATGTGCTACTGTATGCTATAAATAGAGGTAGTGGCTGTAGCGCTCACCTGCGGTTCTCCACGCCCTCGCACGGTTATCATTCGCCCCTAAATAAATGCAAATTCTTCGCAATAGTCTATTCACGGTTTCTTCACACTTTTTGAATCAAACCTTTGAAAAATCGTCCCACGTATTGCATGTTTGATTGTTTCATAAATAAGTCACGTATCACAAACGTTTTTTACTTGTATTTACAGAAAAGTACCTTAATTTCGGTTAAATTGAAATTTTACTTATATTTTATCTATAAATTAAAATATTCAATTTATAATTAATATGAATTAAAACCGGGATAAAATACGTTTGTTGGTAATGCTTAGTAAGAAATAGTTATTATGCAAAATATTATTACACTGAGTGAGCACGAATGCAGAGCATTTTCCCTTAGGTGTGATTTTTTATACTCGGTTAAGCTTTTTTTTTTGCATGAAGAGGATGAATATCCTGGAAGTTTAACTTTAGCAGGGCTTGAGAAAAGCTGGAAGTAACCGCGAATGGACTAAATTAAGACCCATGTATTCAATTTTCCTTCTACGATGCCACCCAACCACAACCCCGCGTTAGGGCACACCGAGCGCTGCAGTCGCTTCCACAAATGAGTGTCTGTGCATAGACGAGGGATACATTCCTTTTGCTACTGGCAATACTGAGGTTACCGGTCAACAGGAAACCACGTAGGAACGCCAACAGCCAGTCAGTAGTATCTGTGGCGGAACACTCATCAGCAGTCCCAGCAGTAAAAATAAATGGCGTCCGCTATGCCCGGCGAGTTTGTTGTCATGTCGTTAACAATGGATGTGTTTTTCGATGATAACGAAATTAATTTGTAAACAATATAGCATGGACATTTAATTCGTATGAAAATAATAAAATACTAACCCATCCTTAGTCTCTTCGAATCCTTGGCAGAATACAGCAATGTTACAGTTTCTAGGTTAGAATTATCGTTTACCGCCGCCATGATTGTTCGTCTCCTACTGTTGAGACGGCCTATCCTGAAAATCAGTGGTCTCAGCAGGTAGTGTAGCCTCCAACCCAGACACCAAAACACCTCTCGTCAGTGACTCANGTCCTGAAAATCAGTGGTCTCAGCAGGTAGTGTAGCCTCCAACCCAGACACCAAAACACCTCTCGTCAGTGACTCATATCAGCAGCGTCGGTAAATAATGGAACACCAGGGGTCGGCCCGCGGAATCCGCGGGTTCACTATCCTTGGGTGAGGCAGGTAAACGGGTGCAATTTGAANTCGGCCCGCGGAATCCGCGGGTTCACTATCCTTGGGTGAGGCAGGTAAACGGGTGCAATTTGAAACCCACCCTTTTGTTTTTGACAGAGTGTAATTGTATGAATGTTTTCCTAGGTGGCCCGCATAACCCGCGTTCTTACTCAAGAACGGTGAAGCATTTACATGCGTGCAACCTGAAACTCAGGTCATAAATACGGCCTGCGATAAGCTTGGTAAGTGTAGAATCTATTGCAGAATGAATTCCGAAATTATCGTATGAAATANATAAATACGGCCTGCGATAAGCTTGGTAAGTGTAGAATCTATTGCAGAATGAATTCCGAAATTATCGTATGAAATAGTTATGTTTATGGTGTAGATGAAATACTTGTACGGCTCAACCATGTTTATTTCAGACCTAAAGGTAGAATTGGGCGGTGAAGAGTCCATTATGGTACGAATTTTGAAATTATCGTACAAAAGATTTAAGTTATGGTATATTATACCATAATTATGGTACACGAAATATGGCCCGAGTGACTTCGTGTCGTAGTTATGGTATATATTATGGTCCACCATTATGTTACCGACTTGACATCCGCCCCCGCCTAGGATAGTGGGCGAATATTTGTTTTTTAGAGCACCCAACCTAAAGTTTTGTAGTTTAAACTAACCGAGTGTAATTGTTGAATAAGCGAGTCGTTTCCAAACGCGCGTGCTCCTTAGCTACGCCCACGACTGTCCACAGACGGTTATTCCCATAGTCATTCCGCCACAACAAGGTGCTGCATACGTTGCAAGATAACATAGTTTAAGTAATTTGCAAGTAGTCTCACGATAGACTGGGGTAAAGATCATCAGTAACAAATTTGAAAATTTTTAACACTAATTTCATTTTTCTGGGTAATCTCGGTTCTTGCTCCTGCGGAGGCTGTCAGTGCCAAATTTCTCCACTCTCCTCGCCTCATATTACATTAAGGACACGCCTGAATTTTACCCCTCTCCTCTTTCTCCTCCTCGTTATATTCAGGTCCACAAGNCTCATATTACATTAAGGACACGCCTGAATTTTACCCCTCTCCTCTTTCTCCTCCTCGTTATATTCAGGTCCACAAGTAGAGAAATCGCTAATAAAACACAGGGCCTATGTCTGTCTGCGAACGCCACGAAATTTAGTATTCAGATAAAGTGTTTTCTGATGACGAAAGGCTGATTTACAGGAATTTCAGATTCACTGTTACCACAATAACTTAAAAAAACCATTCAGTTTAATGAGAGTGGAGTGGAGAGATTTGGGCGGCTCTTAACATCAAGGTCGTCAGAGCCGATGAGTACGGAGCGACGGCGGAATGCAAGGGCGAGAGAAACGGGAGAAAACCCGCCGACCAGCGGCATNCAGAGCCGATGAGTACGGAGCGACGGCGGAATGCAAGGGCGAGAGAAACGGGAGAAAACCCGCCGACCAGCGGCATCGGTTCCCACATGCGAAAATCCGGGGGCGACCCCATCGAGAATCAAAGCCGGTTCGCCTAGGTGGGAGGTGAGTAATCTAATCACTACTCCACCACGACCCCTTACAATAATCGGGTGCGTTATTTTGTAATAACCTGCTTTTACTTTCGTGATTCGTTACTGCGCTGCAAGAAAGATAAATTATCGTGCGTGAAGAATGAAAAGCGTTTTCACCATCCCGTTCAGAAATTAAGGACTGTAGAGGGGGGGGGGAGAAGAAGGGGGAGAGAAACCACAGACTTAGAGGGAAGGGTTAATTAAGGCAAAATACCACAGCTGCCCCACTGACAGGCAGAAAGAATGGAAAACATCAAGACTAATCTATGCCACATGTGGAAAGAACGGCTGAAAATGTAACATGGAGTATCCCCTCGAGGGCATCCTTCATTAATGTTCAAACCCAGTCGCTTCTATCTAATTTGTATTTCCGAGTCACACGAACTGTTAATTTATTTTAAATGAAAATTTATGACAAATACACCAGTGCTTTCTTTCCAAATACGCCTCAAACGAATTCATTAGCTTATGCTAATGAATTCGTTTATGCTGAATTTAAACAAACTGAATTTCTATTTTTTTATATAAATAAACAGCCTGTGTATTTTGTTTACTTCTATAGTCTCATAATAAAACATAAATGAACACATGAAAAAAAACTGCATGACTGTAATGAACTGATCATAGAATGTACTAGCAGCAAAATCAAGCGAATTCTGTGAGTTGTTTGTGGTGACAAGTGCAATTTATACATTCCCAGGAATTCGGAAATTACTTCAGTAATTCATTTTATGAATTTATTTTTCAAATTCAGTACAGTGTATTTCACTTTAAAGAGGAATCATTCAGTGCTGATTGTTGATATGGTTCGTTTATCAGTCTTTGTTTTATTAGCATTTTCGCTAGTGACCGAGATCATTAACTACTTCCTGATGACTGGTAGATATTTGGTTCACACATCAACTGTACACCAGCTTTCGACCAGTTTTCACGGTTAAATTAAACTCTTCGCCATTTCATCCTGTCATGTATTTCTCCTTCTGGGTCGCCCAACACGAGAGTGAGAGAGAGAGGGGGGGAGTGAGACGGAGGGGGAGAGAGACGGAGGTGGAGGGAGGA
>NQII01004723.1:53978-65864 GCA_002778355.1 Clitarchus hookeri | reverse complement strand
AAAAAAAAAAAAAAAAAAAAAAAATTCCTTCAGAATTGCAAGTCCGAAATGAGAAATGTCTGTTGAACATTTTCTGAAAAGTCCGCAAACATAATGTGTGTACCATTTGTGCCTTTTGATTAAAAAAAACTATAGACACAGTTTCAAAGGTTTTAATTTGATTAAAAGTGTAATATGCACTACGCTACTAGGGAAATTTGGAGTAAAACGAACAAGTCTCTAGCACCAGTCCTGACACCCAGTTCCCTAATAGGAACAAAACTTTTAAGTAAGGATTTTGTGTATAAACATTGCTGCTATCCAGAATATTTTTTTTAATTCTTGCTTTTAACGCTCTGCTTCATGCCGTGGCTGACCAATGGGTAGGTAAGGAATTGATCACATGCAAAATCAGTGTTGAAATTCGCCATTTTGATTACTAAATTGATTACGTGACAAGGTTAGGAACCTAAATATTTGGGGATTCAGGAAGCAAATTTACCGAGCGGAGGATCACGTTAAATTCACAAACACTTCTGCAAAAGCGTTTGCTATTTTTTTGTATCAAGCTTGTTTTCATGCAAGTTAAATAAATTCAAACAAACTACAAGGAAGTAAAATTTGACGAGGACTCTTACGTAAACTTGTTCGTTACTAATGTATTAAGAAAAATTATATTTGACAAGATTTTTGTAAAAAAATGATTATAACTTCATAACATTTTTTTAATAGACCGTTTTCTTAAGGGTGCGACTAAATAAAACGATTGTATAATTTTCTAGTGAAATTATTTACAATTTATTTATCTTATTTTATTGCTCAAGCAATTAAAAAAACAGGGAAACACTTATTAATTCAAAACCTAAATTGAACACTAGGAGCGCTGATCAGTGTCATTCGGATTCAACACCCTACATTTCCATTACCCTACGTTACCAAACAACTGGATTCGAACATGGCGTAAACTAACTAACCAACACTGGATTCGAAGCCGGAAGGTAACGCCTTAGTGACCTTGACACAGATGTCACAGACTAATAGTTTTGTGACGTGAGAGTATATAAAAAAGAATTGTTGTTCAAATTGTAGACATTACATACGAGTACTATTTACTCTCATTAAAATATTTTAGACAGCATATTTTCTACACGATGGTATGTCAAATTTTTTTTTGGGACGTACAAATGATAAAAACTAACTCACTTACCGAAATTAGATAATTCACATTGAAATAATATAACGTGAGTTACTTAGAGGAATCTTTAAAATCACGCTAAGAAATGTTTCATGGATTTTTAAAAATTACTCAAAACAAGGAAGTTTTAGCGTGATTTTGATTAAGTAGCTATCTATAATTTTTTTTGTAAAATAAATGTTTCTAAACATACTTTAAACTGAATTATGACATGACCTCTCAGTCATCCTTGTTAAAATGTACATAAATGTTTTTGTTTATTTTATTTGTACGTCTCAAAAACACTAAAAGTGTGATTTTGACATGCCACACTGCAGAAACTGTGAGTTATGAGAACTAAAATATTTTATGCCAGGAAAGAGTACTNTTGTGATTTTGACATGCCACACTGCAGAAACTGTGAGTTATGAGAACTAAAATATTTTATGCCAGGAAAGAGTACTTATAAGTACTGTACATTTTATTATGGCCATGTACCAAATACGGCGTGAGACTGCAATTAGCCCACATAACTGCGGCCACTCGGCGAGGCATAGCTTCAACGAGGTGGCGGAAGGTATCCTGGGGTATCTGATACCACAAGCACAACAACAGGTTCTCCAGTTGTCGTACAGAGCACTGCGGTGCTGATGTAGCATGAACCCGCTTCTCCAAGTCGAACCACTACAGTTAAAATTAATTGTTAATTTCATTAGAATTAAGACGAAGAATTTTCATGGAATTTCTGCCAGTGGTTCAGCCATAATTTTATTTTAAGTTTTACAATAAAACTGCAATTCCGAAATAGCCAGAAGTTAATACACCTTCACAGGCGAACAAAATGCCACACTACAAAGAAATTTCTTCATGACGTCCCTAAAACTTTATTAAACATTGTGCTCGTATAACTTTTAAAAATTTGTTTAGCACAAATTTTAAGGTTAAAATACTGGTAATTCTACTTCAAAAAGTACGCGAGAGATATTTTTTTAAACTGATTTGCCATTTTTATCAAATAGTTATTGACGTTGTATCGGAATACCGCAAAATATCTTAAAAACTCAGAAAACTTTTTTTAGGCGCCTGAACAGCCTTAAGAATAGGGGGTTAAGGGGGTAGTGCTGACCTCGGAGCGGTGTCCTCGCAGGTTGTAGTTGGTGCGCAGCGGGAAGTCGACGGCCTTCTTGCAGTGCGAGGTGGTGAAGGTGACGCCGACTATACCGCGCACGTTGCCCGTCGCCAGCCAGCCCTCCTGGTAGTAGTGCGTGCGGTTCAGCTTCCATCCCTCGTCCTGCGAACAAGCCAGCGCCCGCAATCAGCCCCCCACCACACACTCGACACACGCATCCAACATCCACAGTCCACTCGCGGGGTCTTCCCACTTTTTGAATCATTCAGACCCACTGTGGATAACTGCGTATGAGCTGTTCACGGTTACTGCCAACTTTCCCTGAAGCCCTGTTGAAGTTCTACTTCTAGGATATTCCTCCACCTCGTGCAAACAAAGCTTTACAAAGTACAGAAAATTACGCCAAAGGGACAACGCACCGGATTCGTTCACACTCAGCGTAATATTATTTTGCATAAGAACTATTTATTACTAGGCGTTACCCCCCCCCCTTCTCCCCCACACATATTTTCTCACTGTTTTTATTCATATTAAATATAAATTGAATATTATTATTTATAAATAGAATATATATAGGAAAGTTCTATTTAACTAAAAATAAGATTATTTTATGTTATAACAAGTATAGAGCGTTTATAANAGAATATATATAGGAAAGTTCTATTTAACTAAAAATAAGATTATTTTATGTTATAACAAGTATAGAGCGTTTATAATACGTGACATGTTTAGGAAACAACCGAACACGTCATAAATGGGGTGATTTTTTTAAAGGCTTGATTAAAAAAAGTGCGAAGAAACCGTGAATAGACTATGCATAGCGCACAGGAAGGTTATATTTTGCCGGCACTGCATGCACACTGCCAGGCCATAGAATACTTAAGAATACAGAGATGAAATAGCAGCTTATCCCGCGAACTCCAGCCGCACACGCCAGCAAAATGGCGTCACTATCCAGCAACATTTCGAAACGCTGTTCGCCAATCAGCGCCTGGTAACCCACTTGCCAGCTTACAATACGGCCAATAGGGAACGTTTAGAATCACGCGGTAGCTAATCAGACTCAAGGCCCGTCTCAAAAAGCCTCACCCAGCCAATCAGGGGATGGGTACGCCAACATAAAAGGAACGGCCACGCCATTTCGGCTCTGTGCACTTATTCACTCTGTGGCCAGGCTAAATGCCCAATTATCTTCCCTGTGGGTAACCTACACGTAAACCGTGTTACTGTTCTAGCTTTTGAATGATTCTAATAATTATAGCCAAACTCAAAGCCTAGGGGCTCTTTGGTTCTGTTAACGAATTCAGTATCAGCTTAAGTAGAACACGTATCAAAAAATTCGTACTGCCAACACCTGAAACTACAAATAAANTAACGAATTCAGTATCAGCTTAAGTAGAACACGTATCAAAAAATTCGTACTGCCAACACCTGAAACTACAAATAAAAGCAGGTTTGAAAGAGTTATAACAAACGTTTGAAATATCACTCCATGTACGACATGTTTAGTAGTTTCCTAATATATCCTAACAAGAGTTTTATACTTTCCTTAACTTCAAAGTGCTTTGTTGTTGGTTAAATAAAACTTTCACTTACATTTTCTATATAATTTGTAATATTTACTTGGTGGTTAATGTGAATAAAAACAGAGGTATGTTGGCAATAGTCATTTGTAAATACTATTTAATTACTTTTTTTTACAATATTTGTAAAGTAAATATTTCTTACTGACATATTTCGGTTTCCAAGTAGCATTGTTGGAAACACACGTCTTTGTAACGTATAGAAATTTTATGTTTGAGTGTGTCTCCAGCGCGCAAATCAGTGCGTTGGCCCTTTGGTGTTTATTCCTACAGTTGTTTAAACTTTATTTACGTGTGGCGGAAATATACGTAGTGATCTGTCCTAAAGTATAACTTAGCAAGGGTGCAGATTTTACGTTGAAGCACGACAACGTATAATTGTTAATTTTATGAGCATAATTAGTTACGTGGCAAATAATTTTTCCTTTGTAAGATTAAACTTTCCATTTTAAGGAATATTTGTAAAACTATTTCGTTTTATGACGTTGTATATGCTGATTGCAGTACTGCACGATGACGTGGCAAAATATAAATAATTTCTAATCTGAAATTGTTGGACGTGCGACAGTTTTTGTCGTGTTGACGTCAAAAGCGTCTTGTATGTGATTGGCTGTTCAGTTTTAATTGCCGTGTCGGACGTGTCGTATCGTGCTTGTCTGAACTATGTGATTCCGGAATAACAGCCAATAAGAAGCAAGATCAGCCCGAAAGTATCGCTGCTCTGACAGCACGTCAGCTGTAGATTCTGTTTATTCTTTTCGTCGTGACGGGATCATCAAGTGACGCGATTAACAACATTTCGTGCATATTTCCCTACTGTAGTAGATGATTAACTAACTTGGCTTTAAAACCACATTTCTATCTTTATACGTTGTTTTCAAATGCACTTAAACTTGTTTATAAGAGAAGAATAATTCACTTTATCGTAAGCATTATGCCGAAATTATTAAATATTACACGAGTGCCTGGTCATTCTAGGATTTTTCCGTGACCACATAAGACACTTGTAGGACAGATATTGTAGTGGTGTGACGTCATGTCGGGCTGTCTATCTCGTCACGCTCGTCACCAGTGGCGTGTGGTGAAGTGTTGCAAGGTAGGCTGGTGTTTGCTCGCTGCTGTACATTCTCGCTGCACGCAGCAGGAGCCAGTAACCACTGCGGAGCCTAAGGAAATAGAATGCGGGACCCATTATGCACGTCCTGTGGCCTCACCAGCCGAACTACGTTTTAATGGCGGAAGTGTAAACTAGCAAGCAACAGGGTACAGCACAGAGCTAACGCCAGCTTACCTTGCAACAGTTCACCACACACCACTGCTCGTCACGCTATTGTGAATTCAGCACGAGGCAGTTACTATTTTCCTTCGTGTTCTCGCAGCTATTTTCCTGGCAGGCAGTAGGGATAGCCTTCTCGTAGTTACTTTCTAACTTTTCTGAAGCCCCGCGTAAGTTACAGTTTCGGGCTATCCGCTAAGTATCCTTCCGCCACATGCATACAAAACATACACGAGTACAGAAGAAAAAAAAACACTTCGGAGAATACAACACACCATATTTGTGCACTGGACAGATAAGCAAAAGTAAGATATTTATTTTTAGATAGAAATAAAATATGTTTCCTTCAGATTTATCTGAAAACTTAAATATGTCAGTAAGAAACGTTTAGTTTACAAATGACCTACCGAAATTCAATGATATTTTAAATAAGAATAATTTTTTACTAGCCATTACCAAAATACGCATTTTCTCCCTGTTAATACATACTACTGCCCATTTAATGTAAGTGGGGTAAATTTTGACAGTTCTATAAAAATAGCACGGGCACAAAGTATCCTTCCATCACAGCTGTTTTTTCAGAAAAGAAAAATACGTATGTAAACAAATGAAGTCCAAGAATGCACACTTGTATTTTCCTCGTGTTTCCTGTCATGANTTTCGGAAAAGAAAAATACGTATGTAAACAAATGAAGTCCAAGAATGCACACTTGTATTTTCCTCGTGTTTCCTGTCATGACAGGCACTGAAAGAATGACGTTACCTAATCTCCGTTGAGTAATCATTGTAGGATATTATAACTGGGTTGGCATTCAAACCTGTTTTATTTTTGTAATTGCCAAGTTAAGTTTATTGAGGTTCTGGTAATTTTATTTCCAGGGAAAAAGTAAACGTTGAGAGAACCCCAGGATGTGGTAAAGATGGGAGGGGGGGGGGATTAGTTTAATGTATTTCCTGAGACGCCATTGTTTTGAGGTTCTTACGAGTGTGTGGCATTTTGAGTTGCATATTTTTATGGAGCAGTGTAAAATTTAGCTCGTATGGAAATAACATTCAAATTATTATCGAAAGTTTTAACTTCAAAGAAAAAACAAAACTTGATACGTACGTCGTTGTTCGTATTAGTACAGATGCAGTGATATATATATATATATATATATAGACACACACTTTGATCGAAGTTAACATTACACTCGTTTAATTTACGATATAGGCAAAATAAACAAATATTATTTACACATTGCAAAAGTGTTGAAAGTGCGAATTTTTCAGATTAACTGTTTAGAAATACATTATTTACAAAATACGCAAACCTACTGTTTGTAAAATTCGCAACCTCTAGAACACGTTGTTATGAGCCTTACCAACAGTAACAACGTGTTTTTCTAAGGAAAGCCTTACAAGTTTACTTCACTAAAATCAAGTTTGTTCATCACTAGCATTAAATAATTCATTTGCAGAATCATTCAGTAAAATCATCACTGCGCACGTTTCGTGAAACCAACAAATTAAACCACGTAAATTATATTCGTGTCGCTTCATTGCTGACGGCGGTTAAGGAAAATAGCGGAACGAGCAGTTCTACGAAACGGTAAACACGTGCCGATTAATATTACATTTTACTCAAGAAAACGCACTACAACGGTGCCTACAACTAACTATGCTTAAAGTAAACAAATAAACAAAATAATTAACTACCGATAAAATATTCCGACAACACCGACAAGGATCTCGTATAAACACCATGAGAGAAAAAGCACATGCACAACGGCGTTCACCGTGCTGGAAAGTGGAAACTAGAAACATGGCTAGTCATTGGCTGGAAACTTTTACTGTTCGTACATGTCGACATGCTCTGCCGTGATTGCTAAACAAGTTTTTAAATTCAAGCCACTAAACGCAAAAATAATAATAATAATAATACTGCTTTAAAAACATAATTTAAACCGCAAATGTTGTAAGAATAATTAAAATTTTAAATTACAACTTTTAGTTCTGAGTACTATTTCCTTCTAAAGCCATCATGAAAATCACCAACTTAACAACATGCATGCCACAGCAATTAATCAACTGATACAATGTTTTACAAACGAGAGCATTTCCTGTTTACATAGTGTGTAGGTTGGTCACATTGTCAGATTTTACCCACTTACATGAAATGGGCAATAAGTATGATATATATGCAAATAATTTATAGACAAAACGTAAGTGAAAGTTTTATTTGACCAAAAAGGTACGTATTAAATGTTAACGGAAGTATCAAACATTTTAAGGTATCACGTGATGGCAATGTATGAGTTTAGCGAGATGAGAATAAGGGTACGTACCACAGCCTTCCATAACATTGATTTGTTTCTTCCAGTTCATGTATAGTATGGGGGTGTTTAAAATTATTATATTGACTTGCATAACTATATTTGTAACGATAAATTTATTTTGTATAAAAGCAGCCCTCGCTAATTTATGGTGGTGGTTTTGTTATATTCGTTATGTCTCAATTCTTAGTTAACATGTAACAGTTTTACTTAATTTTGATATCTCTACAATATCTCTAATTTAATGTACAATTAAGAGAGGTTAAATTTCCTAGAAATAGTAACCCTGCGGTTCCCCTTGGAAGCCATACACATTTTAATGCTTAATTTTACTGATTTTACTTGTGGAGTGCGGGGAAAATAAAAAGTTTTTCAATATGATTATAATACTGGAATGTATATGGGCTAATACGCTATATATGTACATTTCGACCTCCCATCGGGTTCCCGGATTTTTAAAGATTTGTCTTTTAATAATATTAAAATATTTTATACAACCTATGGTAGTGGTTAATGTATACTAATATGTTAACAGTAATCCCAAATATTTTTATAATTGAGGTATATATATATATATGCATATTTATTGATAATAAAATTATTTCAAGTCCTGGAAGGTATATTGGCTAAGAGGGACACGTAACTTATAAATTCAATTGTAAAAATATTGAAAAAAAGTTATTAAATCATTTTGCATTGCATTCCTACTGCCCATATTTCTCCCAACAACAGAACATATATTTTATTGGAAATTGTATTCAGGTATCTCCATATTCCCCATCCACCTCTCCCCCGTTCAAAAGAATGATGAATGCGAGTGTAAGGAATATAAAAAACAACATTACTGTCCAGAACAAAGATAAATATCTACGTAGTCGGCCTTTTGCCGACTGTTTTTATTACTGTTGGCTGACAGTTCTGATGTTTTATGTCGACTTCTGTAACATACATTCAGTTAAATCAGAATCTGCGATGCATATCTACAATAAGAAAAGTAGCCGAGTTTCAAACAACAAAAGCTGGTACAGCAAGAGCGGAGTGGAATGGAGTAGAGACATTCGGGCGGCTCTTAACATCGAGGTCTTGTCAGCCGTTGAGGGTGGAGTGGGGGTGAGTAAGGCGCAGCGCCGGAATGCAAGGGCGGAGGAATAGGGAGACACCCGAGAAAACTCGCCAACCAGTGGCATCGTGCAGCATGATTCTCACGTGTGTAAGTCCGGGAGCGGTCCCGCCGGGAATCGAGCCCGGTTAGTCTGGGTGGGAGGCGGGAAGTCTGACCACTGCACCGCCGCGGCCCCCGGCATAGCAAGATACATGAAGTGGAATTCTAAGTCAATACGCGATCAGTACTTTAAAAAAAATTATGGTTTGTAATGGTGCTTAAGTACACATTTCAGTTCATCTTAGCGTAATACAAACTGTTTTTTTTTTCTTTCCATATTTCTCACTGTCAACCTAAAATACAATGTTGTTAGCTCAAGCATCTAATCGACGTATACACTGACATGAAAAGAAAGTTTGCTCGGTGCCGTTGGCTCAATTCGCAATGTGAAAGATCTTATGTTTGCTGCACGAGGACATTTTTGTACAGGCTGTTTACGGTTACCTCGAACTTTTCTGAAACCCTGCCAAAGTTCTAATTCCAGGATATTCCTCCGTCTCAAGCAAACAAAACTTAACCACGTATAAAAATTACATCAAAGGGCCCGCGCACAGGATTCGTGCGCAGTCAGTGTAATTCTATTTTGCATATAAACTATTTTTTACCAGGCGTTACCAAAAACCCCCTTTCTCCATGTTTTACTCATACTAATTATAAATTAAATTATAACTTATAGATAGAATATAAGTAAAAGTTCATTTTAACTAAAAAAAAAATAAGCCACTTGTAGGTTAACACAAGCATAAAACACTTGTAACATGTTATATTTAGGAAACAGCTTGACACGTCATACATAGGTTGATTCAAAGATTTGGTTAAAAAAAATGTGTGA
Organism: Clitarchus hookeri; assembly: GCA_002778355.1. Lineage (NCBI taxonomy): Eukaryota > Metazoa > Arthropoda > Insecta > Phasmatodea > Phasmatidae > Clitarchus > Clitarchus hookeri. Next base: position 56,414 of record NQII01004723.1, on the reverse strand, counting down.
AGAAACCGCGAATATATTGTATATAAGCAGGTATAGTGAGAAAGCGCGGATGGTGAAGGTTTTTGCCACGCATCCATTGTAGCGTTCCTACGTATACTCAGGAAAGAGTGGAATGCGTACGGAAACACCCAACTTTGTAAACTAGCAACGCTAATCAGTCCTATAATTGCAGCCAGGGATGTGGAATTTTTTTCCATTCAATGTACTGCATGTGAAATCTTCCATTACGATTTACGAAGTTCACAAGAATTTATTTTTACAGTGTATCGCGACCAAACAGGACCACCCAAATTAACCTAGGATAGTAGTTGAGCAAGTTTTCTATAGTTTTAAATAACCGAAACTAACCTATATAATATCAGTTTAATGAGTGTTTTTTTGGAGTTTAAACCAACCTAGGGCAGCAGGTGAACAAGTAGACCTACACGAGCACATGAGCAGTATGAGCGGCCCCAGACTGTTCACAGACGCTCGTTGGCAACATTCACAGCGGCAATCGTTATGGCAGAAACAATGTTAGAACTTCTAGCGATTTCTTCGGAAATCGCAAGAATCAGTCGCCAATCTCAGGCCAAAGGGAGATAGATGAAAGCTAGGCGACCTGCTCCTTGGAATTCCACATCAGCGGCGTGACAGACGCAGCCATGATAAGAGGAATCCATTATGGTGCTTCAGCTTCTTTCCCCATCTTTTTTTACCGTATTTCCATGATCTCAAACATCTTGCGCGTTCTGAAGGCCGGCTAGGCAACGATCTGTCCTCTCCACTCGGGGCCAACATTCTCCCAATCGAGTCAACCTTGCATGTGCGTGTAAGTTGTTTACTGAAGTCAAGCTGTAGGTAAAACAACGGTTTGATTTTTAAAAAATCCCAAGACTGACATTATTTACATTTTCAGAATTTTATGTTACAGCAAATATCGAGCAAAGTAGAGATCCACGATTGGCTCAGGACCGACATACATGGTGCAGCTGGCTGCGTGCCAGCTTACTGTGCAAAGAGTTCCGGGTTCGAGTCCCGGGTAAGTCATGGGTACCAATATGTAAGAGTGTAAATGAGTATTGTCCGAGTCATTCTGCGTGGGAATACGTCGTCGAAGTATGAAATAATAGCGTATTGAAGGGGGTAAAAATATGGCGATTTAGCTTTAGAATCTGGCCTCGTAGACCCCAGAAGGTGGTGTGGAGACTTTCTCGGGGTATTCCTGGGTAGTCTTCCGTCCTCGTTCCTCGACTGCTCCATCCCTATTCCATTTAATCCATTCATCGTGGTAGCCGGGACGAGAGGTCTGTCCCTGTGGTAGAACAGCCGGCTCCACTTTAGCACCATAACCTCCTCTATTTCATGGCGACGGAAACACCAGGTCATTTTCCGTATTTGTTAAGGTTACGGACAATATATATTTCATATTTGTGTGAGGAGTTTTTAGAGGTACTGTAAGCTTCCGGGCGTCAATAACAATTTCATGACGCGGAATATCGCTGTGGTTCTTCCTGCCATTGAGTCTTCCTTCTATAAAAACCGTATTACTGCTAGTCGAGTTGTTTCAGACACAATTCACAACTTTCTTATCTAGTCGTATCGGCGATCTTTGTACTCGAGGTTACTAATGCACCGTCTGATCCAATTTCGTATCACGAATGAGCAGTATGTAAGTCATCCCTCAACTATCCGATCGGAATAAAGCGTGCAAGAGATTTCGGATGTACTTAAGGCGGTCGCCTAATGAGGGGGTGTGTTTGTTGTGAGCGAAGTAAGAAATCGACGAAGCACTACGGGCGACGCCGACTGTCTCGTCTATAGCGGTATCGCCTCAACGCGCAAGGCGCTCAACTGGCGTGATGTCTTTCCGTCGGCGACTCGTCTGAACGTGACTTTAAGCGGAGACCCTGTACCTGTATTGGACGATACTCTGTAGCAAAGTCCAACGTATGCCTCTATCGCAGTTTCGCACGTAACCGGTTCCTATACTTGGAAATACAGTAGTTTGAAGGGGGGGGGGNGGGGGGGGCAGTTTTTAGCAACGTTGGAGGCCATGAAAATAATGTTTCCAATGTGTGTAATGTGTTAAAAAATACCGTTCCGTCATCGTCTGGAATGTACTTTCTTTTCGTTGACCTATTGACGGCACGTTTAATAGTTTAGCCAAAAAAAGTGAGCTACTATGGTAAAAGTGTGATTGCTGTATTTTACAGTACTTCCTGGTTTCTAAGCTATTGTCGACACTAACAGCATAATTTATTCCCTCTAGTTTTCGTTTCCGACCTATCGCACAAACTTATCGGTTCTCGTGGTTTATAATTACAAAAGATTTTTTATGACTTAGGTCGAGTAACCACGACGTACGCAATCTTCCAACTCAATTTCTTAATCATATGCCAACCTTTGGTGTTTAAGAGCAGATGAAGATATCTTTGAAGGTCTGGGGGGGGGGGA
>NQII01004723.1:0-53973 GCA_002778355.1 Clitarchus hookeri | reverse complement strand
AGCAGGGCTCTGCAATTCACTAAAGTTAAACAATCAAATTAATGTGATGTTATATCATATTCTGAAAACTTGAGAGTTTTGAAAAAATGGGTGGGGTACATATTAAGTAGGTCAACAATGATAGAAAACAGGTAAAAATTATTTTTGTCTCATTCTGCACAAACTTAATGAGAGTTGAAGGAGTCTTCATAGAACCTGGGGAGAAAACCCCAAACGAGATACTAGTGTAAAAAAAACTGATTTTAAACAAGTTCCCGATTCCCACCAGCTGATATCTTGTTAGGCTACATAAACACACTCGATTCATTCAATTCTTCATTTCCGAAAAAAAAAACATCCAACTGCGGAAGCACAGATGAACATTTTTCTAACAGGGGGAAAAAAACACTAATGTAACATCAAACTCTTCAGAAACTTGAAACTTTTACCAAAATTTATTAAATTCTTAGAATATTATTCATTTAATGGAAGTTTAGAATTGCTAGCGCCGTACCAGATGAATACCTTCGGTCTGTATGAGTATTGAAAAAAATAATTGCAATGAATTTAACATGGAACTCCCAAACAGGAGCGAGCTAGTGACTTGTACGCAGGCATTTCCCGCGTTCGCACTTAAAATAATTATCTGCACGTACGAAGCGGAAATTTCTGAACTTGACAATACTAACTGCAAGCAGAGAGGTAGTTGTCTTAAATGTCTCTCACGTTATGGCACAGCAAACTGACGGTCTACTTTCCATGGTACATCGACTTTTGTTATTATATGACTCTGTACGATACTCCAGTGCGAGTGGATTTTGAGTGGAGAGGATAAAGAATAGGCATAACACTGTGTAACATGGAATGCTACACCGCTGAATGGAAAAGCTACGATGTACATTTGTGGGAGGGGAAGCTTAGGCAGAAAGTCGTAACATTCTGGAGCTTCCTTGATCGATTCGAGTCGACTGCAGTCGACCAATGAGTTGAAGTTGGCTGGAGCTCCAAATGTCGGCACGAAAAGTTCTGCGTTCGAATACTCGTTGAGGCATGAATGCGTGTACGGTTTTCAGATATAAATTTTAGCCGTGTCTCAATTTAAATAATACTCTCAATAAAAAGCGCGCTTCCGCATTACCTAGCGAGAGAACTTTTGTGTGTTTTTTGACACTTTTAATTTGTCCATTTGGATAATGCATTATCTTTTTTGTAAACGAAACATATATATAATACATGCGTAAGTTTTAGTCGGCCGTTATAATCGTTGCAGACGGGCACGCAGGAAACTAAAATGTCAGCTGTTCCAAATTTTAATCAGTTGTTTGTGGGCGAAATTAACTTACGTCTAAATGATCTTGACGTGAGTAAAAACACACTCGTCACTACCAAAAAATTATGAAACATGATCCATAATTGAAACTAACTACAATTCAAATAAGTACTTACGTTGTAACATGACGTCTTTGCCAAATGTAACGTAGCGGCTTTCTGTAATAATCGCAAACGAGAGTTGTAAATAAACATGGCGGATACCTAAAAGTACGAGAGAGAACGCGTGGATGTACAGCCACGTTCCGCTGTAGCCCGCCCTTTAATTATTTCTTTGAGCAACTGAGGCTGTAAGAGTGTTTTCTCTGTGACGTAGTTAAGGCGCCCGTCTACCTGGCGCTTGAACTGCGTTGCAGAATGTTCCAAATACACGTTTTTCAACGAAACTATTAAGCGTGCGTCCAACGTGCTGATCTACGAAAAGAACACACACTTCAGACGAGAGCTGTTAAGTACTTTTAAAATATCACGTACGTTAGAAACATCAATTCAGAGTACTCCAAAACAGCTAAAAACGGCCTTTCCAAGGCGCTGTAGCTCGAAATGCACGCATCAGATACATACAAAACTACTATAGGGGTCCGCACTGAACCTTCCTAAAGACTTCCCACTAATAAAATAATATGGTCACCGCTGAAAGTCCCATAGGTACACGCAGCACGACGAGAACACTGCACGCCAGTTCAGAGCCTTGCGCTTAGCGGCGATGGGGTACTTGATGCGCGTGGCAGTGTCGCCCTTATCGCTCCCGCGCTTCTCGGCCTAAACGTGGGAAAAAGTTCCAGGTGGACGGGGGCCTAAGACGTGGGCATGGGAACGAGGATACGAGGAGAGAGCGCTCTTGGAACCATTTATAACGCGACCGTAGGTTTAGCATGGTGTGTAAGTCACCTCTAACCTCTCGATCAGCCTACCAGTAGAAAACAGGACCTTAATAAACAACAACAAACAAACCCAACCAGGTGAAATGAGGCTGTGGTTGCAGACATTTGGTATTTTTTTCTCTCCATTACGAGTAGGTATACGACGGTGCAATTTCTTATATTATAAACTTTCCCAACCCCTCAGATCCTAATAAGTGTCAGTGCATGAAGTTAATACTGATTATACCTTCTTTCTCTCCTCATTTCCTCCTCTTTTTTGTCGAGCACCTAGCCGAGGTCACTTTCCATAAGACTCTCTTTCCTTTTTCCCCCTTTGCTGTGATAAGAGCCTACCTTACATTTTTTTCCCCTTAGAAACCCTGCATATTTTCCTTTAACGTCTCCTTCCATTCCCGAAGGGAAGTTAAAGTTAATTGTCGCAGTAATGGTAGTCATTAAGACTTCCAAAATGTTAATTATAAAGAATATGCGTCATTTTTGGGCTTTCTGGCTCTTTTCCTTTATGCTATGGTCGTGAATACGTTTCTTTCTTTGCAAAAGAGAAAATAAAAAATTAATTATCTTAACAATTGAAAAATATGGCTGTGGCCTGAGAAACGTTAATAAAGAACTCAATATAAAAGAAATTTACGTATTTTGTGAGATGTTTCTGGTTTCAAATAAATGGCGATAGCTTAAATTTCTTAATTCAACCGAGTTTTATCTTGTGTCACTTTACATATTTATTGCACCAGGTTGAAATTTGACTGATCTACACGAATTTAAAGAAAATGTTTATGTTTTTTGTGTGTTAATATTTATACAGAATGGCTCGTAATTGCACCAAAAATCTTTGTGAAGTGGTCTCCCGCGTAAAACCACATGATAAATAAATAAATACATAGTCTAATTTGATATCAAAGTGGGTATAATCGGTTGTGAAATTCGAGCTGCAAAATACGATTAACCATAAAATATCACAACATTACAAAATGATCATTATATCTACGTAACTTAGTGTTACTAACGGATATATGCAACACCACCAGGATTTACAACTCAGAGTTTGCGGTAAATGTGTCGTGCTTGACGAAACGCCGATATCTTCATCGTAATTAATTAAACTGTGTGAATCACATAATAAAAAAAATCTATCTTATGGGAAACCATAAGCCTTGCCATTTTAAACTAAAACATTATGCATTACAATTAAGCAATACTTTCAACATCAGCGTCACAAGACCTGCGGTCATGACATGTTCACCCATTTTGCCGGGATGTAACTTGTTTGGGATTTGAGTTAGACCACATGCCATATTTATTTATACCTATGTGATTTTATGAGAGCANATCACATAATAAAAAAAATCTATCTTATGGGAAACCATAAGCCTTGCCATTTTAAACTAAAACATTATGCATTACAATTAAGCAATACTTTCAACATCAGCGTCACAAGACCTGCGGTCATGACATGTTCACCCATTTTGTCGGGATGTAACTTGTTTGGGATTTGAGTTAGACCACATGCCATATTTATTTATACCTATGTGATTTTATGAGAGCATCTATATCATAAAGCCCTTTGTCGTAGTAATTGTTAGTGTACACTCTAGANCATCTATATCATAAAGCCCTTTGTCGTAGTAATTGTTAGTGTACACTCTAGAATTGAAATAGTTAAACTGCTCGAAATCCTTTAACTTGACTGCAGATCTGTTGAAACCGCTCCACTTCAATCAGTACACTTCTACTGATCACTTTAGTTGCTGATATTCACTGACTGTTTCCCAGTTAATTGCATTGGCATGTCAGTAACATTTCAGTACAGTCCACTGATTCGCATGCCGATAACTGCTCGTTGAATGACGATAAAGTAAAATAATTCAAAACCACTTATGTACATTTAGATTACATATATTATACACATGATATACACTATATTCATGCAGACTATATGATTGTGATCTTCACTGTTGTCTTCAGTACATGATAGAGAAAACCCTGTTTAGGGGTTTCGCCCAGAATCCACCATGGAGGATAAAGGGTACCCTGTTTTTAAGGGGGATTCTGATGATAAATATACATCATTTTTATCACAACAGTTATAGTACAACCAAGATATAATGAAGGAGAACAATTGATCGAAGTGAATTAATGTTAAATTTCGCTCTCTCTTCGTACCTACTACAATATTTGAAAACAAAGTTACTATAAGTTATCAAGTAATTCCACTACAAAACTTTTGATGAGCCGTCACCGTGGGTAAACCTTCTCAGAAAAAAGGTCGGGGGGGGGGGTCCCCCTGCATTTTCTTACTTTATCTTTTATATAATTATTCAATCAATAATTAAAATTATATTACACGAATTACAAAAAAGAACAAGTCAATTAGTAAGATAAAATCTCTGCAATTTAAAAGTGTCCCAGTTACCAAGAAAAATGGAAAGGGAATGTTGCTTACAACTGACATCACCTCACTGTATTATGAGCTGAGTTCCTAGGGAACTTGATATTTTGCATATCAGAGAATTTTTTCCTATAAAAATTGAGTTGACTTTTAATTTTATCAAATAGTATTGATAACAATTATATAATCATTTATATGTATATATGGGTAAACGGATTTGTGTTACCTAATAATATGAACAGATATTTTAAATATTATTTTAAGTGGTTATGTATATCGAAAATACGTTTCAAATATGAGCTGTAAAATTAATACGGCCAAAAAAAACATAAATATTGTATAATTTTGTTTTTAAGAGGAGTTCCACCGTAAAATGGGTTTGACATTAAAATATTTACAATACCATAAAAAAAAATTCATCAAATCAATGTACGAGTTGAACAGCTCGATTATTGTAAGAATATAAGAAATAAAAACAGCATGAAAAGAAAAACCAGTTGGTAAAATAGTTTCTACTGCAAGATAGTGTTCACAATTAGTTAATAATCAATGGCAGATAAACAAACGAACAACCAGTCTTAAATACAAGGGTCCATTTTAAGTCTCATCGTATGAAAGTTTTCACCTATTTGCTTTAGGTAAAGTAAATCACGCTTGGTAGTTATGTCTTAAGAGTGAATAATATTCGCAAGTATTTATTGCGTAGTATTACTTTTCGCTCGTCGAAAGCTTGAAAGGGCACTAGCTTACATTTGCATACCTTTGAACTGCAATTGTGAAAATAATTATTTCTCCTAAGAAATAGCATAGTCGTCAAGTACGGAGCTTCAGAGCGTGAACTATGTTAATGAATATTACGCACGTTTATAGCTTTCTGTAAGTATTCGGAAAATAATTACAAAAAATACTAAGAAAGATCAAAATAAAATATACACAAGCAAAAAGTGAAATTATTTTCAGTTACTTCTGAATGCATTTTTGAACAAAAGGTAGTTAATCACAAAAACATTTAAGCATAAAAAATTAGTTTCGAATAAATTTTTTTTAAAGTTGTTATATAACTTGTTCCATGGGTACTGCGAAACATTTTTATAGGAATATTTAATTTAAATTAATGTAAAGAATTTTGACAAAAATATTACATACAAGAAATAGAAGCCTATGTAAGCTACTGATATTACAAGTTCGTTTAAAACTATAACAAGGCAGTTTAATTAGCTGGATCTCCATGCTCTCCTAAATATGCCGGCCAGTGGGACGAAATACTACAGTATTGCGGAGATTATAACGTGGCCGTGCTATATGTTCTTTCTTGTAAAAAATTTCACACAAAAATACACATTGTTAAAGCAAATCCTAAGTATTCAAGCATAGAGACACAGTTTAGCAGCTACTGACCTTATTTCTACTTAAACTAAAGTGGCACTAGGAGGTAACAAAATATTGAACCGTGCGGAATGGTTGAGTGTTTTTCTTTTTTTTATTTGCGCTGGTGTAACTAGAGCGATATTTACACATCTCTCTGGTGAGAGGAGTGGCGCAAATGGTCCTCCTTCTCCCCCTCCCCCTCTCGCAAAGCTGCATGACGACCTGTGCACGACGCAGATCCTGCTTCCCAGTGTGCGGCCGGCCTGAGCTTTGAAACGTCTGTACTGCGCGGCGAGATCGACGCGCGCTGGAGTCTGCGCAGATGATCTCCCAGAGAGCCTCTGTAAGTCCCGCCCTTACCCGCGTCTGAAGCTCGTACCGCGGACCACACCACACACACTTCCCTTCGCACTGCGCTTCCAGGAGGTGCACTCTAAAACCGCCAGAGATTTGAACACGTCAAATGAGATTTCAGTTACTATTAATAATAAAATTAATAACATTTTAACACAGTTAATTATAAACATATTATTAGTGTTTTAGTAATTATGTTAATTAAAATAATACAAATTTTAAACTCAAACAATTTATACGTTTTGTACACTTTATATAAATGTTAATGAATAAAGTTAAAATGTAATACATAGAACAGATAATACAAAAATAAAAAGTTATTAAAAATAGTAAGTTACTTTTACTACATAAGAATTTAAATAGTATGTGTACTACCAAATTAATGAATAAGTAATATATGTAACAAACAAATAAAATGTAATTACAAAATAAATTATNAGTATGTGTACTACCAAATTAATGAATAAGTAATATATGTAACAAACAAATAAAATGTAATTACAAAATAAATTATAAATTACAGGTACAAAAATAAATTTTCCAAAAATAGGCAAAAATAAAGATGTCACGTAAGTGATATTTTTATGTGACGACTATTGAGAATTCTTCAATAATAAATGCACCAAATTACAGTTTCTATCGGAGATTAGTAATAACAACAAAAATTATTTGATAAGCTGCTGAATTTACTGGCAATCTGTGCATGGAGTACTGGGATTTACTGCACACCTCAAAACCAGTTTTTCATCACCGAGACTTCTTAGTTATTAGCTTGCTCACGAACCAGGATTAATTACTCTTATTCGTTCGACCTCTTCCATGCCATGCCATATCTACTGTCCATTTATTTTTAGTATCACCCTCTTAAGCGCACTGGTAACATGTTTCAACCACCAGAGATATANCATATCTACTGTCCATTTATTTTTAGTATCACCCTCTTAAGCGCACTGGTAACATGTTTCAACCACCAGAGATATATTACTATTGACAAGAGTGCTATCGACCTGTACCGAATGGTGACGAGGTCATGTAAATAATCATATTTCATTTTTTTTAGAAAACTTTCGCACAAAACCCTGGTAAACTAGACGCAATGAATAACTGATAAAATAATGAGTTGATTAACATAAATTATTCTGAAAATTTATTGAAGAAACGTTTAAAAAAATTGATAAAGAATTATATTTCAGATAATGTTGTCCACGATGCTATATTGGTCGCATAATTAAATTTTTAAAATTTTACCAAATATGTTTTAAATTTCTCTTAAGAATGCACGAATATAATTTCGAAAAGTATACGTCTTTAAACCATTTAAGCATTGCAAAATCGTATATCAATGCGTATGTTAAGCTTATGGATAGGCCTATGGCGAATCGTTCGAAGCTGCTTTTGTTCGCATATTTGGAATAAAAGTTATGTATTCCATTACGGTTATATATTTGCAATAGTCTGACTATATGTGTGCATATATATAAAATTTATTTCACTACTGTTTTGCGGGCTGCGGTGGCTGAGCGGTTAGACTGTTCCGTCTCCCACCAAGGCTAACCGGGTTCAATCCCCGACCGGGTTTTCTCGGGTATCTCCCGTTTCCCCCACCCCTTCATTCCAGTGCCGCTCCATTGCCACCTTATTTCACCTTCATCGGCTCTCAAGATCTCGTTAAGAGCCGTCCAAATTTTATCAACTCAACTCACTGCTGTTTTGCTCTTTGCATGCGAGAAATTCGTATGTTAATAATCATAGTAACGAAACGGCCCTACACATGTTGTGTTTTGTGGTGGGAAGCTGTGGGAGACAATTACGTTAGCGCTCTTCCCCGGCGAACGTAGAACGAGTTGAAGAGCTCGGGAGTTGACAGGGCGTGGACGCTAATTCGTGGCTCATTTCATTAAGGGCCAATCAACGCACTGAAATAATACGCGTGCTTTCACACCAACGAATATTCAGTTTGAGAGTTACATGCGATGTTGATTTTGACACGAAAAGACAAAGCCTGTGCCAGCCTGCGTGGTTCAGAGGGTAGAGCTTCTGCCTCTCCTACGGGAACCCCGTATTCGATTCCTACGGCTTCGATCTTGTATATTTTTCCCGCGGCGCGGCGGGACTGAAGCGGAGTTAACGCAACTTTGTGAAGTCACTTGGGCAGTTGCCGGAGTAAAAATATTGACGTGCCCCAAAATGGCACTACACAAGAATGGAAAACGCATATTTTTTAAAAATTCAATTCTCCTCATTTCGACACGCAGCCCCTCAGCGATGTCTTTAAAATGTAGATTCATTTTTCGAGATTAGACTGAGCACGAACATGTGCATACAATTAGTTTGGAAACTACTCAAGAAACACATTTCCCATCCTTCCACGTCCAAACGATCCCAACTAAGACACTGGGAACCACTTCCTCACACAGCAAAGAACCTCGTGGACATTTTCAAGTACTTTCCTGAATGTTCTGGAGATATCAGTAGGAACTGTCAAAAATCTCCGAGATATGGCCTGAGACTGTCGTCGTGCCCCCCTCCCACCCCCTACCCCTTCTCTCCGTCACCTACGCCTTTTTGCACCGCAAAATCCTAGAGCCGTGGCGGTCGCTTGAGTATGTAAGTCCTGTACTCTGCAGAATCCTGTTAACTTAATACAAAGTGTCTACGTTTGTATAGAAGTTAAAGTTCGTTCATGACCATGAATGGAGTTCAAAAAACGACTGAGATCTGTGAGAAATATCTGAGACAAAGAGAAAGAAAATGGACGTGGAGCGGCCGTTGAGTGCAATGGTGGGGGAAAACGGGAGTACACTGAGAAAACCCGCCGGCTAACAGCAACATCCGCCACGTTCCCCAACATACGAAGTTCGGTAGTGAGCCCGCCGGGAATCGAGTCCAGTTCGTTGTAGGGGGAGGCGTGCAGTCTTACTACTGCACCAGCGCAGCCACCGTGAGAAACACTGTAATCATAACTAATATTATAAATGCGAAAGTTTGTTTGTTTGTTCTTCTTTCACGTCGCAACGGAGCAACGGATCGACGTAATTTCTTGCACAGATATACACTGAGGAGCCAAAAAAAAACTGGAGGCGTGCGTATGCATAATAACAGAGGTATGGAACCAATAAGAGTAACGCGATGCGGTCGGCAGCTAGATCGGTTACTGCTGCTGCAATGGCAGGTTATCAAGATTTAAGTGAGTTTGAACGTGGTGTTATAGTCTGCGCACGAGAGATGGGACATAGCATCTCCGAGGTAGCGATAACATTTGGATGTTCACGTACGACCATTTCACGAGTGTGCCGTGAATATCGGGAATCCGGTAAAACATCACATCTTCGACATCGCTGCGGCCGGAAAAAGATCGTGAAAGAACGGGACAAACGACGACTGACGAGAAACATTAAACGTGACAGACGTGCAACCGTTTCTCAAATTGGCGCAGATTGGATTTGTGGACTGCTCTGCAGGATTCATGGTGTGAATTGCTCCCTGCATACCTTCAGACATTAGTCGAGTCCATGCCACGTCGTCTTGCGGCACTTCTGCGAGCTCGGGGGAGCCCTACACGATATTAGGAAGGTGTACCAGTTTTTTGGCTCTTCAGTGTAGCTGGAGGGCCAGGAAGTGACATCGGCTACTTTATATCCCGAGAAAATATCTCATTCCTTCGGGAAAATTCTTATTGGTAAATGAAAAAGTACACACACGGAATAACAATGCAACCTCGCAACCGAGCAACAGATCGACGTAATTTCTTGCACAGAAATAGTTGCAGGGCTGAAAGGTGATATTGGCTCCTTTTTATCGCGAGAAAACATCTCAAAAAATTTACAAACGATAACAGTAAATAAAGTCGGAAAAAAGTTTGCCGCCAGCGCTCTCTCGTGCAATACGCTGTCTAAACCGTTAAAGATGGAACAATATAATGTAGTAAAGAATTGTTTAGAATAAAAAGACCTAAAAAAAAACTTCGCGGTAGCATATATATATATATATATATATATATATATATAACAGAGAAATACCAATAAGTGTTTTTACCATTTAATTCACCGAGACGTTGAGTTTTACAATATGTATAGAGTATAGAAGATTAACACTAAGTAATATTATACTTTATTTTAAAAAAACCTAAACAATAATTTTGTAGTCCACGCGAGCGGAGCTGCGGGCACAGCTAGTTTTCTATAATTAAATTTGCAGTTAGCTTTATACTATAAGTTCGCAATGTTACACAGAAATTTAAATGAAAATAACACACACAGGTGTTTTTTTTTTTAGTTGTGCGGGCGGCCACCACGTGTAGTATATGGTAACTGGCGTGAAACGAGTACGAGCACAACATCCCGTCATACAGTAACTTTTTTTTTGTTGTTTTTAGTGTCTTCCATTTATATGTGCTTCGCTGTTGGGAAGGTACCAAAAACCTTATTAAAAAGATCTTGATTTAGGCGTAGAATTTGAAAGAGAAAACATTAAATCGTATGTCGGGGAAAAACAAATTTAAGTCTCCTGATAATGCATGAGGATAATTCTCACAAAGATTTAAACTGTCACTTTAGTGACTACGTTAAGCACGTAATTAGAATTACAACATTAGGGCCAAAATCTCTGAGGAGAGGAAATATGAATTAAACTCGGGACTAGCTGTAAACAATTTTTTATTTTTGATTATCACATCTGTTCTTATAGAAGTAGACTTGCACACATTTGCAACATAACGCCTTTTTTTTTTTTTTTTTTTAAATAAACAAAATTGAAATTTCCAGACCGTGTATTTCTGAAGGAACTTAACGAGAACTTTATCTCGGATCATTTGAACCATTCATTACACGCTTGATCACTGGATCCATGGACTAACCATTAGTGTCCGAACCACGCGTTTAGTCGTACGGTCACACAGTACTTAAGCATACAGAGGTGAAATAGCCACTTCTTCCGTGAACTCCAGCCGCACACGCCAGTAACATGGCGCCAGCCTCCGGTAACATGTCAGCAGCTCAGCTAGGGAACCTTCCGCAACACGCGGAGGCCAGTCAGACACAAGGCCCGTTTCCGGAGCTTTGCGCANGCACTAACCATTAGTGTCCGAACCACGCGTTTAGTCGTACGGTCACACAGTACTTAAGCATACAGAGGTGAAATAGCCACTTCTTCCGTGAACTCCAGCCGCACACGCCAGTAACATGGCGCCAGCCTCCGGTAACATGTAAGCAGCTCAGCTAGGGAACCTTCCGCAACACGCGGAGGCCAGTCAGACACAAGGCCCGTTTCCGGAGCTTTGCGCAGCCAATCAGAGAATGTGTACGCCCTCCAATATTTTGGACCGATGCGCGTTTTGTTGCCTTTACTGAATGACGACAAACAATCCACGGCGACATCGACCAATACAGGCTAGTTTAGCAGTTTTTCCACGCCCGGCCGTGCAGCTGACGGCATTCTAAGAACGATGAGCGATTTTCCACCTTTCCCAACGAAATACATCTGCCGTGAGTGCAATAGCGTGCTCACAACAAAATGCACACGATATTGCTTTACTTACGGAAACCTTTTAATTTAAATCAAACATTACCGCTGTGTGTCAATTTAATAATACTAGCAGAACTGCCTGGCGTTGGCGAGTAAAGTCTGAAAGGGCAATAAGAGATGCACAACCCTGTTTTAGGAGTTTCGGACCCAATAGGCGTCAGAAAATTCACGAAGCGGTTTTAGGGGTTTCCGGTCCATTATGGAACACCCAGTATTTTAAGTTGCGAACTGAAGGGCATCTCTGCCAAATTTATTCCAGATCTGTCGAACGGTGTAGAATTGAGATAAACGAATCCATAATAGAGGTTTTTGTAGTCTACAGCCCTAATTGAAGGGGAGGGGGCGGAACCAATTTTACCCTACAGAGTATTTTAAGTTGGGTACTTAGGAGTACCTATACACTCTAAATACGAATCAGTGATATCATTCAGTCAAAGATGTTTCACTGGAAAACAGTTGATAAGCTACTGCTGGCCGGCGAATCAAGCCAGTTAACTGTGAATAAGTGATTTATAGCAGTGACAATCTTGACATTCAGTGGGGAATCACAAATAAATCAGTGAAATTCAACCACTATATTAATTAGTTATATGGCACTGATTATCAGTTGCTCAATTCTCACTATTTTGGCTCAATTCTCACTAATTCAAGTTTAGAGTGTAACTACGAAATTAGTTTTAAGATCCGTTGAACGGCGTAGAATTGTAAAAGAACAAACCTTAGTATGTACTTACGTACATACAAGCATACACGTATATACGTACGTGCATATATACATAATTACATGCATACAAACTTTAAATCTTATATACACTCATTTGGAAAA
This sequence comes from Clitarchus hookeri, assembly GCA_002778355.1. Lineage (NCBI taxonomy): Eukaryota > Metazoa > Arthropoda > Insecta > Phasmatodea > Phasmatidae > Clitarchus > Clitarchus hookeri. The sequence goes on along the minus strand of NQII01004723.1, from coordinate 41,321 downwards.
GAAATTCATCACCCTGAAGGTGACATCACAGCAACACGTAAGTGATTACGAGCACAGGACATGGCAGTATGTATACAGAAAACATCAAACTATTGTACCACACTAAGCAAGTATCGCAGGGGACCAACAATTACAGGATGCGCTTAGTGTGGTGTTGGACCACTCGTAGCATGGATAAAGGCGGCGATACGTTCGGGCATGGAGGCATACAAACCTCAGTGGTTCTCCTGAGGAAGATCTTGCCACAGCTGGCGCAATTACCGCTGGGCGAAGTTGCCGTCCAATCTGGTCCCAAACGTTTCTCGATGGGTGAGAGGTCTGGGGACCTCGTGGCCAAAGAAGAACGTTGACATCACCCAGCGATACCCATGCTGGGTGAGGCTGGGCATTATCCTGATGGAAAATGGGGTTGTCAAGCTGCACTAGGAAGGGGAGCACACATGGTCGCATAATTTCATGGATTTATCGCCGCGCTATCAGGGTTCCTTCAATCACCACCAGTGGAATGCCGAAATCGTAGAAATGTCACCCCATACCATGACACCTCTCTTTGGGGGTAGTATGCCGCACTAAAATGAAGCGTGGATCACGGCGCTGGCCAGGACGTCTCCAGGCTCGAATTCTGCGGTCGTCTGTATCCAGACAGAACCATAATTCGTCGCTGAACACCACTCGTCGCCAGTCCACAATCTGCCATGCTGCCCGTTCCCGGTAGAATGTCACATGTGCTCGGCCAGGCTCAGGTCGTAATGGTAGACGTCGTAAGTGACGCCTAGACGACAGATCCCGCTCTACTAGCCGCCTGGATATGGTACTTGTGGTCACAGGCGAATCACCAGCTGCCATGACATCTCCCTGGATGGTGCGCTGAAGCACCCGGGGAGTGCTTACAGCCTGTCGCACGACGAAACGGTCATCCCTGCTGGTGGTCCGCCGGGGTCGACCCGAGCCTTCTCGACGGGTACGTGTATAATCCTGTTCCCATTGCGTCCAGCACCGACTCACGATGTAGGCATAACGGTTCAAGTGGCGAGCAATGCGCCGAAACATCCAATTGGCCTCTCGGAGGCAGACCATGCGGTCTCTCTCAAACTCATCCAGCTGGGCAAAGGGTTGTCAAATGCGCCGTTGAGGCATATTGTGGTTTGCACTGGTACTAAGGTCTTATTCGGTATCTTGGAGCTTTGAATTAGGCAGGGACGTGACGTGTATGCCCTCCGGTAGCACATCCGCGCAAGCAAACTGTATTAAACGCAAATGGTACACATTTCGGACTTTGACGACACTGTGTGGTAACCTTCGCTGTAATCACGCGATTTCATTATGGCGATATATTTTTGCAAATTAGTGTATATAGATTGGGTTGTACAGAAAGAGACTGATAATAAACCCGATTGCCTGTTTATCAAGGACATTGTTTAAAATTTCGAAGACACTCCCTTGGGCGTTCTGTTCTCTTCCTTTCCCCGAAGTCCATAATGGTGAACCAATGTTATCTCTTAGTGCAATCACTAAGAATATATAACTGATTACTTTCTATGAGTGACAAATTTGATCAAAATAACCTCAATAATCTTTCGAAGTCTCGAAAAACTTATTATTGTATGTTTCATGTCTTACCCGAGTCACATTTTAAGATCTAAATATCAAATATAGGTACCTAGCGATACATTCAAAATGGTGATATAATCTCCTTGATTAAAATGATTTTGTGTTTAAATCTGCATTGACGTTGCAGACAATGACTAATTTTGGTGCAAACTAAACATACCCTAAATAATAAATAAATAAACCTTTAGACTACAATTACCTCAAATAGGAAACACACCCCGCCCCCCTTCCGACCTTTTGACATGGAATGGAATTTACAATGAATTCAGTTTAACGGAAAATTAAGTTTAGGGGAAGAAAGGAGGCAGAGGTAGAATAGTAATTCGAGTTCACCCATAATAAATCACCGTCGGCACAGTACGCAGGGAGGCATCGTACTGTTCCGTGCTTCCTGGGCCCATTAATGTTGGTAATTTCTCGTGGGAGCGCGAGCTCGCGCATGCGTTCAGGAAACCTGCGTAGGTAAATCACTCTTCCCTACTGTATACGAGACCTCATTACCGGGCGCCTTGTACCTGCGCCGACTGAACATGAGGTTGCAGCTTCTCCAGTGTTTGCCTTCCTCAGGCAGATGAGAAAATACAGAAATATACCACGACTTAAACTTTTAGGTACCTAAAAGAAATTGGAAATGTGTTACCTAAATATTTTTAAGTAAAATTCATGTTAGTATGGGATATTTTACAAAACATATAATATGTACACTTTGGCTTGAGAAATTCTATACTGTACATTTTTCCCTTGAAATCACAAACTTGGCTTAAAGCAGTTTTTCGAAACCACGTTAAAGATGATGTGTTCCATATAGTCTCAAATCTTAAGTGAAAGGGGGCCGCGGTGGTGTAGTGGTTAGACTACTCACCTCCCACCAAAGCGAACAGGGTTCGATTACCTGCTTGGTCACACCCGGATTTTTGCACATGGGAATCGTGCCGGACGATGCCGCTGGTCGACGGGTTTTCTCGGGGATCTCCCGTTTCCCTTTCCGTTACATTCCTGCGCTGCTCCTTAATCACCTCGCTTCACCCTCATCGGCTCTCAAGACTTCTATATTAAGAAGCGCCCAAATTTCTTCACTCACTCACAAAAGGTACAGTTCGTATCGTGGCTGTGCCAGAATACATATAAAATATGCACACCTTGGCTTGAGCAGCCCCATAAATTTTTCCCTTGAAATTAGAAATGTGGGCGACAGTTTTTGGAAACCACGTTTAAGATGCAGTGTCGCATGTTAGTCACAGATCTCAAGTGAACCTGTCGTCGTAAGTCTAATTCTCGGAAGTGAAATTCATTCACCATTATAAGAAATCTTGCTGATTTCTGAGTTGTTGTCAGAACTTTACTGAATTGCGTTATCAATACAGATATTTTTCTGAAGCACAAAACGTACTTCTGTAATTGCACAGACGTGAGACGACGATACTTGATACGGACTTGCAAATATAATATTATAAAAATTGTTGCTCCATTTACAAAAGAATTTTCACTGGTCTATTTATTAACTATTATTATTCATACTTCAATGTTTAGTGCAGGTTTCGCTATAGTTCACGCACCGAGCATGTTTCGTTATGCGGTTGGTATGCCTGACTCGCAGTAAGACGTCGCCGATTCAATCCTGACCGCCTGCAATGTGGGTGGGTTGGTTGCTCCAATGCTCATCCGACAAGCATATAGTTCGTTACATTTAAACTCCCTCCCNGTTTAAATTGTACCAGAAGAATGCATAGTTTTTGTTACCAGATATATCGTTAGTTTAACAAAATACACTGAAAACCGAAACTTATTTAATGCTGTAAATCAAACATACAGTTGAATCTAATGATTCCTCTTTTGCGAGTAACAAAATTTGCGTTCAAACAAATTGTTTGAATGAAATGTCTCTTTTGTGTATTTTGTTGGAACTATTCAAACATTATTTTGTTATTTTTTTTTTTCTAAATCTAGTATATGATTTCTGTTTATGTATTGGTAAAGAGAAGAATAAAAGGTATTATGATTAANGTGAGTAACAAAATTTGCGTTCAAACAAATTGTTTGAATGAAATGTCTCTTTTGTGTATTTTGTTGGAACTATTCAAACATTATTTTGTTATTTTTTTTTTCTAAATCTAGTATATGATTTCTGTTTATGTATTGGTAAAGAGAAGAATAAAAGGTATTATGATTAANTTTTTTTTTTCTAAATCTAGTATATGATTTCTGTTTATGTATTGGTAAAGAGAAGAATAAAAGGTATTATGATTAACAATTCATGCAATACACCGGTAGTGATATTTATTTACTCCTACTGCAGGCAGAAAAGGCTGCTCGCCAGCACATAGACTCTTTCCTCTTGCAGAGTGCACTGTAAACATTTTTTTGTACTTTTACAAGAAAATTCCTTGGAAAATTAGTCGACAAGAAAATCCTTTGTAAAACTACAACGAGTTTTCTTGTAAAATCTGCAAAACATTTATCTGTAATATTACACATGATAGCCTTGTATTGTTGTTGGGTGTCTGTATAGTACAAACATTTCTTTATGTATATTACAAACACGGCCCTTGTAGTTTCACAAACGAGTAGTTTTACAAGAAAAATCTTTGTACTGTTACAATAATTTGTAAAATTACAAAGAATTTCTCAGTAACAATTTAAGCATTTTTTACAGTGTGAATTCTAGGATGACAGCTTGCAAATAAAAGCGTCCGCCAACACAACCCTGGGGAATTTTCTCGACTGGTGAAAATAAATTCTCTCTGCTAGTAAAAAAGAGAACAGTCGAAAATATGCGATGTTCACATTTGCGCTGTCGTTCTCGATGCTTTCTATACGGACACTTTTTTTACACTCTTATCAAATGACATTTTGCACCAGAACCTACATTTTTAACAGACTTTAACTAGCAGAAAGTGCAAATGTGAATATCTCACATTGGGTATTCTCATATTGCCAACGTCAGAGTTCCAGGTTTCATGCCGGACTTCAGGCATAACGAATTTAAGTGAATACATATATTAATAATGACCTGTGGCGTATTTTAGGATTTCATATCGATAGTACAACAGTATTGCAACTAAAAAAAGCCTGATTTGGTAAATTAATTATCTTGCAATATGCAGTACCGAAATCCCTGTTATGTGTTAAAAATTTTCAACTTTTGCGCAGGATAATGCAGTATGACAATGCGCTTGAACATGGCATTTTGTTAATACACAACATAAATAAATTGATTGCTACGTCCTTGAAAGTTTGCAATATGCACGTAACATTAGTATTTGTTTATTCTATCGTTTTGTACTGAATATTTCCAACGGTCAATTGCCCTGTGCCCAAATGGGTAAACTTCAAACACGATTCATAGTTCTTTACTAAAACAGGAGAATAACAAAGCCAGAAAAATATTAGTTCTTCTGTTTAAAAAAAAGTAATATTTGCAACAATTTTCAAAGTATTTATAACTTCGACTACAAAATTTGTGCCACAGAATTTCAAAAATTTAATTCAACACAAAAAGGTTTTTTTTNAGTATTTATAACTTCGACTACAAAATTTGTGCCACAGAATTTCAAAAATTTAATTCAACACAAAAAGGTTTTTTTTAAAATAATGAATGCGAATGCAACGAAGCAAATTATTTGAAATGCAAGTCTTGGTGCACCTGTGGTTAGCGTTTAAGTNAAATAATGAATGCGAATGCAACGAAGCAAATTATTTGAAATGCAAGTCTTGGTGCACCTGTGGTTAGCGTTTAAGTTCTAGCTTTTTATTTTTTCTTTGAATCTTATCGTAAATCTTGACAAGTAACTATAGGTTAGCCCCATAATGAATTCCCAAGAAATTTTTCTTTTCAATCTGGTGACATGAATTATTTTGAGCCGAGCACAGCATAACTATTGAACTCAATGAAACATTTAAAACATATCAAACCACAACAGTACGCGTACCGCCTTGAGAGTCGTTTGGAAAATGATGTCAAATTAAAATTTCCGTAATTACGTTAAATTTGGTTTTGAAAAATAGTTCCCCACTGTTTGAATTTCATCTGGACTGGAATTTAGTACCTTATCACAAAATATGTGGTGTTTAAAAACTATAAACCTATATTTTTGACACTTTAACATCCTTAAGAATAAACTTTAACAGCTTTTGTGCCCCACGTCACCTCGTTGTTTGATCTATTCTTGTCCTTTCTACCAAATATTTAGGCGTCCTTGATAAAGAAGCGTGTTCGTTGTGCCACGGGAAGAACCGGGTGGACAAGGAGGCATTCCGAGACAACTGTCCCTGGAACGCGTGAGAATTTTCCATTACGGCTCCCCACGTGTGTTCATCGAGGGAAGTGCGGGTACAAGGATGATTGGGGGTGGAAGGGAATGAGGGAGAGGGAGAGAGAGAAAGAGTGTGTGTGTGTGATCGATGATGGGGAGAGAGCGAGAACGAGAGAGAGAGCAAGAGAGAGAGTGAGAGAAAGAGAGCGAGAGAAAGAGAGCGAGAGAGCGAGAGAGAGCAAGAGCGAGAGCAAGAGCGAGAGCAAGAGCGAGAGAGAGAGAGCGAGAGAGAGCGAGAGAGAGAGCGAATGAGCGAGAGAGAGAGCGAATGAGAGAGAGAGAGAGTGTTAGAGAAGGCGTGAGTGGGGATAATAGCGACCGCCATCAGACCCACTGTTTGCTCCTGGGAGGACGTCAACACGCCGGTCTCAAGCCAACTTCTGCGCATGCGCCGAGTTTTCGCTGTCGCCCATCGACTTTCCATGCGTCCCCAACCGCATTTGAAGTCCCGCTCTTCGTTATCATTTCGTTTCGCTCGCCCTCCCTCCCCATCCAACAAAGCAACGCTCTCGTGATTCCTCTTTCGCAAATAAGGGTGCCGAGCCGGAGATGACTTTCTACTTGACGGTGGAAGTGAATATGTCGAGCGTGATTGGCCATGCGGCCATAATTATAGACTTAACGGTTAATTGGACACTGCTGAAAAGAAACTTCGAAGAAAAAAAAACGCCTCTGACTGCAACAGAAAATATTTAAACGTAAACGTTGTATGGAGTTCTCAAAGGAAAGTTTGCAGCGATAAGAAAAGTATAGGTTGTTCACGGTAAAGTGAGCACTTGTTTTGAGGCCCTTGTTACTTTTTCCGTTCAACCATTTCTGTGTCCTTTAACCACATTTCCAAATAAATATTGACATGTAAGTAATAAACACGGTATGTTTATTCCACCGCACTCAGAAGTCAACGTCTACAGCTACAATAAAATATATTTATTAACTACTATTCAAAATAAGAGAGCTTTCAAAAGTGCTTACTTTACCGCGAACAGCCTATATAAACTGTTCACAGTCAATGGAGCAGTTTTGAAGTCAACTTTTGAAAAATGTCACTGCATCTACCTGCATGCATTTTAGCCGGCACACACAGTCGCATGCGGCTAGTAAAGTTGCAAACGACGGAAGGTAAGTAATTCCATGTCCAAACGTTGAATTAAAAACGAGCGGGTTTCTGTGTACTACGTCTCTTTCGCGCAAAGACTGATGAGCAAATGGTTAAACTTGTACAAACTTGCAACTGATCACCTTGCTGCATCATAGATAACACGATAACAGGTCTGGGATGAGAAATCCCAGCAAAGAGATAACATAACAGATAATACCTCCCAGGTTAAAACCTCTTATCTACAATGTTATTTCTTCGCTTACCGCCATAACGTCCAGTCCACGACCACGACACCATTATAGTTATTTATACATTGGAATTGTCTAAGAACGATTAGGACCTCCCTTGCCAATAGCTAATATTGATTGAATATTAGGATAATTCAATTAAAGCCCTGTTCCGTCTTTATATACAGCGTGTATCTAAAACAGGCCGACAAACGTCGGCCGCACGTTATTCACGGAAAAAGGTGAAAACATTTAATACTACTTATGTCCTAAACTGAATTCTAAGGGCAGTACATATATTTGGAGTTTAGCCTGAAACACTAGTTTATTACAAATATCGGGATAAAGTTTTTAATATGCAACATTGAGTGCCTGGATAACGTGTAACGGGACAAAGATTTGTAAACACCACAACACTTGTCTGTCGATGTCATCGAATTATTTCATGGAAATAAAAACGGTTATAGTCTATTCGCGGTTTCTTCACACTTTTTTTTAATCGAACCTTTGAAAAATCACCTCGTGTATGACGTGTTTGGTTGTTTCATAACTATGCCATGCATCACAAGCGTTTTATACTTGTGTCAACATAAAAGGCCCCCCCTCCCACTTTTTTTTTTTGTTAAATTGAAATATTATTCGTATTTTATTTATAAATTATAATGCTTCATTTATAAATAATATGAATAAAATTAGTGATAAAACTACGTGTTTTGGTAACGTTTAGTAAGAAATAGCCCTCGTGCAAAATGCTATTACAATTGAGTGTGCACGAATGCGGTGCTTTGTCCTTTGGTGTAATTTTCCGGAATTAGTTAAGCTTAGATTGCACGAGGCGGAGGAATNAATAGTGATAAAACACGTGTTTTGGTAACGTTGAGGAATAAATAGCCCTCGTGCAAAATACTATTACAACTGAGTGGGCACGAATGCGGTGCTTTGTCCTTTGGTGTAATTTTCCGGAATTAGTTAAGCTTAGATTGCACGAGGCGGAGGAATATTTTGGAATTAGATCCTTACCAGGGCTTCAGAAAAGTGTAAAGTAACCATGAATGGATTATACCACCCTTATTTAGACTTGATCTCAATGACGCTGTTGCATGCTTGGGATTTTGAAAGACGGATTACCAACCCACATGTCACAACTAACTTAGACACTATCCAGACACTCAGTGTTCCGTCNGCATGGGTTATACCACCCTTACTTAGACTTAATCTCAATGACGCTGTAGCAGGGATTTTGAAAGACGGATTACCAACCCACATGTCACAACTAACTTAGACACTATCCAGACACTCAGTGTTCCGTCTCCAGTAGTTGTGATTAACCAGTGCTTTAGGTCCGACTTCTAAGATGTGTACTGCCCTTAGGATTCACTTTAGAACATAGTCTAAAATACAAAATCATAACAAAATGTATCGGAAATGAAGGTTACGTTAACACTAAACTACACGTTAGGTTGTAAAATTCTCGCTTTGAGCTGAACGTGCTTCAAGATTTCCGCGAGCCTGCAGCTATTTTTCGCGTTCGAGTCGTGCGGTCCTATGTGCACGCGGTTGACGAGGCGGGCGGCAAGCGGGCAAACAAAGCAAGCAACAGTAACGTACGTGTTCTACGTAGGAGCGGCTAGCGGGCGGGCGACGCGGCGTGAAAGCGGGCTAAGCGGGAGCTATCAAATCAGTTTGTTTCAGAAGCGGGCGGCGAGTACTGTGGATCTGGCGTGAAGTGCTAGTTCCAGGGGTCCGCAAGAAACTTTTGTTGTAGACATTTAAAATTATGTTCTTTCAAAGTTTATGCTATTTGTAACGAACGTGTTTGTTCGGGGGTACACCTTTTAATGCTGCGAGCAGTCGATTTACTTTGATGTTGTTTTGACAAAAGTTTAATCAAAAGAAATAAATAGTGTTGTAATTGCAAGACGATTAATTACCTCTATTAATTATCTCTTTTTCTAATCCGACAAAATACTTTTAATTTTGTGTTATGAAGTATTGTTCAAGAACTTTAGGTTGAGTAACTGATGGTTCTAGTTTTGTTAATGACTTTAACCAATTTATTGTTATTCACTTTCCAAGTAATCATTTCTTGAAGAAATTCTGTTTGTTAACGTCTTGAAGTAAAGTAAAATAGAAAAAAGGAAACAAAATATTTAGTAACGAACCCACAAGTAACGTCTTGTTATTGATGTTATTAACTATACAGGGAAGTCTTTTATATATATTTACCTATAGCATAATTTGATTCTCTCTTTTGTGCCATGTACGATCATCCAGCATGACTGATTTATTTGAGTTATATCGCTTTCACTCTCTTTGTTTCAGGGTCCTTTGGTAAATAAGTTTCGTTATTTTTGTGCCACTTTCTTCCGTTTTTGTGGCATTTGTTTGTATGTTATTTGTGTCAAGAATTCGATGCATTTCTGTGTTTAGGTAGATATTTTATTTTGTTTATGATCTTTTTGTCGTACTATATGGGGCACAATGTTTTCTGCTGCTATTATGAATATAAAAACTGGAACTTTAACAAACATAATGCAAAAATTATCACAGCTCTAAAAAGTATACGTATATTTTAATTGTTCTAATCATTCTCGTTTTTTAAACTTTAAATTACTTACCTCAGTGTTACACGTAACCACTCCTCAACGGATAGGTATTGGCATCAGGAAGTTCGTAGCAATTTGTGGAAATAGATTGCGCATTGCATTTGCAATGTAGTCATATGTTTGAGGTGTAATTCTTGCGTACTGACTGAACAGATGAAGATCGTCCGAAGCTGTTCATAAAGATGGTGGAATGCACCAAATTGAACGCGATCTCTACCAATTTCATGCGCGCAATGCCTTTTTCCTCGTAACATTTACTCTTCGCCGTTTGCGTTTCGTGACATATGAATTACAGAGAACACTTTCTGCAAGTGGTATTCGACTTACCACGTAGACAACCGGTTGTCTTGCGCTCTCGCGGGGCCCGGAAGGGGGGGGGGTGCAGTGGCAGACTTCTCACCTCCCTCCTAGATGAACAGGGTTTGATTCCCGGCTTGGTCGCTCCCAGATTTTCGCAATGGGAATCGTTTCGGACACCGTTTCACCCGACTTCGCCCTCGTCTGCTCTCAAGACCTCGATGTTAAGAGCCGCCCAAATCTCTCCACTCAATCCTGCGCTCTCAAGTCTATCGCCTGCACGTAGGACACTACACTCGCTCGCCCGCTACCCACCCTCTTTCCGCGCGCGCGCCCAGGACACCGCGTAAGGCCAACCATCGCTCACTCACAACTTGCCTCATCGCCCCTATACGCAACGAGCTCAATTGGCGTGCAGTCTTTCCGTTGGCGACTAGCCCAAACGTGACTTTAAGCAGTGTCCCCATACTTTTACTGCACGCTAATACAGACACAATAATGTGTGCATAAAGACAACTCTAAACTTTCTGTATCGAAGATTTAGCAGATAAAACTGATTCTGAAAACAAACCTGTTTTAACCATTTGAATCTTGTCTTCAGGCGCGAAAGGTTTCTTAATTGCTTTTCGTGTTCAGACGCCACTTCAATGCCCTGCTATTTTTCAATCGCGAGTTTTCTACCAGACCTACGTAAAGAACTCCACGCGCCAGCCAGGAAGGTAGACATGTAATCTTTCATCGCATTGGCAAAGCGTGAGGTGGAATTAGCATCCACGTAACGTCTTTGTCTAATTTCATGGCGTTCATTCTTAGGTAGGTAGAGAGAGCGGTTCTTCAAATATCTTAAGACCATTACACTGCTTAATTCGTTACGTCCGTAGATGGGCTCGATCCCAGACTTGCCATCCCGAAACAAGTCATTACGCAGATCGAGCATAACTTGACTACCCCACATTATAAGTTTTTATAGTGGCTGTAACTCAGTCTACACGATAATTCCGCTGCACTCCGTATACAAAGTTCCACGATCGTTCGGATAAAAATGCGACATAGTTGGGCATTATGATCGTTCAATAACAAATTTAATATATAGCCATGACGTTGATACACTGGGCGTAAAAGGAATTTGGCAATGAAGCAATCCGTAGCTATATATACGGATTGTGTCCTCTACATTCCGAATATAAACTTGTGATTCTAAGCCCTGGCCTTAGTTTGTGAAAAATGTCAATAGTCTGTTGGTCTGTACGGGCGACACACGTTTACACCCAACGTTATAATTACGTTATTTCACTGAAGGGCGAATCACATTTTGAAATTCATTTCGGAGGGCCATAGCAAGTAGTTACACACATCTCGCACGTGGGAAAATTATATAACAACCCGCTTCCCTTTAAAACAAAGTAACTCTAGGAGCTGCGCTGTAGCAACTCGAATGCAGGCGGAACGGCGTTGGGGTATGTAGAGCTCGTTAAAGTTTTACAGCTGAAAAAATATTTTTAATGTTCTGTGTTCTTAGACAAGACACATTTGCTTCAATTATGAAACAGGAGAGAAGGAGGAGGAGGGGAGTATAAATACAACCGGAAAAAGTTTTTAGGAAGTCGTGTTATAATTGGGTGGCAATATGAAAAAAAAAACCATCCTAAAATGGTGCCAAGTGCTGGTCATAGAAACCTTTAAATAAGTATTTAACATGTTAATTAAAATATGCTAAATTAAATTAATAAGGGCTACATTGTAAAAAAAATATGTAAATTTACACATACACATTTTTGGTAATTTTTTATTTTGTATGTGCAATTTTACACAAATATGCTTAATAATATAGAGAGTAATACAAGTATTTGGTGAAACTACATGAATGTATGGCTTAATAAACATAATTTTGTTAATTTGCACATTTTGATGTGTAAAAATACACCCACTCCCTGTATTGAAACCTTAAGTTGTGCATTTTTACTACTGATAATAGTATGAACACTCAATGTCATTACACTCAGGAGTATCTGTGAGCGTATATTATCACACATGTAAATTTTCGGTAATTTTACATTTGTATGTGTCAATTTTATGTAGTAATTTTACACTAATGTTCCTAGGAATTAAAATATAACACGTATTTCTTTAAAACATGCTATCTATACCGGTAGGGGGTTAGAACTACTTCGAACTCCTTTTGTGTGTTCAAAAGAAAAACTTAACTCCCGCTAATGGAATATGCTGACTTTTGTATATAACTACGTATTCTATATCTGAAGTCAATTTTTACCCACAATTTGGAGATAACTTTTTTATAACTCTGTTAAACTACAAAGATAATACAAAACTAAGTAGAAAAACGCTGAAAATTAAAAAATACACATACAAAGTATGTAAATTAAGATAACGCAATTGTAAAAGAACATGCCTACGGTAAAATTACTTAGCAAAACCGTGAAAAATTTACAGAAATTGTGTAATTACAATTACAATGAATCTGCGATTTTACTTTCTTGTGAGTGAGGAAATACACATACACAGTGGTGAAATTACAATTGCGATGTCTGTGTAAATTTACTTGGCGTGTAGAAAAAATACACGAACATGGCAGTATTTTCTGCTACATAATAATAGTAATTTAACACCTTTCTATATCAAATTAGTTGTACAAGGTACATGTTATTTTACTAATTTGAGGGATAAATTTACTTAGATGTAGAGTAAAAAACATTGACATGTGTAAAATCACACTGATATCAGTGGAGACGCTGCTGCCACATACATTTGGTGTAAAATTAGATAATTTTTTTACATTGTACGTCTATTTTTGTGGGAGGGGAAGAACCTGGCGCTATGGTACTGGGTGTAGTGTTTCTGTAAATCACATATTTGAAATTAATTTATACTATAGAAACACATATGAGATAGACATTAAAAATTGCTCTCAGTGAGAATAACACGAGTAATATTTGAGATAGATTGTTCAATGTCGTACATAATAGAAGTGTGAATAAATAAAAAAATCAAATTAAGTTCTATTTTTATTAAGACCTCCATTCCCCAACGAACTCGGGTACGCCCCACTGGCGTCTTGTGACAATAATGTGAAGTAATTTTTCATCTGGTATTAGTCGTAATTCACATCGTGTGACAGCACCGCCAATTCCCTTTGTAACCTGCCTCTCTTCACTGCAGTCAGTATAGCCCCTCTTACCCCTTGAGAAATTTGCACGTGATATTTTCCCCCTTCATTGGGCTCCTTACCACAAGTTGCGGTTATGCTTCGAGAAGCCGCTCTCATTGTACTCGGGCGCTTGCTTCTTCACACGAGAACTGCTCGACTACCCCCAAGGCTCCTCCCGAGCTTCCCTCATTAGCGGATTCCGCCGCGCTCTTCCTCGTAAATTGCTGACGTTTGTAAGCCCGGCGGAAATCCCTACCGAGTCCATTGATCCGGCGTAGTAGGTGGGCTCGTATACGGCGACCACAGAGAACTCTGCGTTTCCTTCCCCCCGTGAATGCACCTGAGCACTTGCTCAGTGCACACTCCAAGGCTAGCACAATTAAAAATAAAACTTACTCGTTGATCTTCGATACGAAATATAAACAAGTTTACAAGAAACGTACGCAACTATTGGGTGTACGACACTTGCAGGCAAGACTTGTAATAATTATTTATAATGCGAGCATCATGCTGATACTATATATTTTAACTTAAAACCTGTATCACCCCCTTATATATAAATTATCCATTTTAATGTCATAACATAATAGTCAGGGTAATTACTAAATGTGTTATTATAGAAGCATTATATTCCAGAGTTATGTGCAAATTTTTTGTACCAGATTGTTAATAGGTGTTCCCTGGTTATCATTACAAGGTGAGAATGAAATAATATATAAAATATTTCAAGTCAACTGTTTCACAAATATGAGGTAGTAATTCATATTATGTCTGTAATGATGGGTAAGATAATTAACTAAGCTTCTATTGTCGCATTTTTTCAATAAATCCTCCTAAATTTGAATCAGGAAGAAATAAATAAAACAATTAATATAGAGGGTGACACGGGCTCTTAAATCAAGCATCATTCAATTTAAATACACAATTTTTTAAAGTTTTAATTTGTGAACATGTAAATTTCTAAGCGTGCTTATGAAATATTTTGAGCCTATTCACCTACTCGTTATACGAAATCGTATTAATAATGTACGCACACGTACACACCTTACTAGCTCATCACAGAGTACTTAAGTATACAGAGGCGAAACAGCCGCTTGTACCACGAATTATAGCCGCACACGCAAGCAAAATGGCGTCACTGGCCAACAACATGTAGGAACGCCATTGGCCAATCAGTGCTTGGTAACTTATATGCCAGCCGGCAGCACGGCCAATAGGAAACCTTTCGTAGTACGCAGCAACCAGTCATATACAAGGTCCAACCCCCACAGCCTCGCGAAGCCAATTAGAGAATTGATACGCCCGCATCAAAGGAACCGCCACGCAATTTTGCTACAGTTTGTTTACCTATCGTGCGGCAGCGTTTATTTGTGGCTGAAGGCTATAAAGCAGGCAGAAATAGATAACTTAGCTATAGTCCATTTGCGGTTTCCTCACTTTTTGAATCAAACCTTCGAAAAATCACCCTATGTACGACGTGCATAGTCGTTTCTCAAATATAGCACGTGTCACAATCNTTGAATCAAACCTTCGAAAAATCACCCTATGTACGACGTGCATAGTCGTTTCTCAAATATAGCACGTGTCACAATCATTTCTCAAATATAGCATGTGTCACAATCGTTTCTCAAATATAGCATGTGTCACAATCGTTTCTCAAATATAGCACGTGTCACAATCGTTTCTCAAATATAGCACGTGTCACAATCGTTTTATACTTGTGATAATATAAAAATACCTTATTTTTTATTAAATTAAACTGTAACTTACATTTTACCTATAAATTATAATATTTAATTTATAATTAATATAGATAAAAACAGCAAGGAAACATGTGTGTTGGTAATGCACAGTAAGAAATAGTTCTTGTGCAAAATATTATTAAACTGAGTGCGCACGAA
The DNA here is from genome assembly GCA_002778355.1 of Clitarchus hookeri. NCBI lineage: Eukaryota > Metazoa > Arthropoda > Insecta > Phasmatodea > Phasmatidae > Clitarchus > Clitarchus hookeri. The sequence goes on along the minus strand of NQII01004723.1, from coordinate 26,101 downwards.
TATGGTGCGTAGTCCCTTTGGTGTAATTTGCAAGACTTAGTTAAGCTTTGTTTGCATATGAGGAGGAGGAATAGCTCGAAAGTAGAACTTAAGTAAGGCTTCAGAAAAGTGGGATGTAACTGTGAATGGGCCATACACTTTCAGGAGTTCTAAATTATTCTCATTGTACTACCTTAAACAATTGAATTACTCTGACAATAAACATGGTTGTATGAACCACATTTCTATACTCATACATAACCATTAGAGACATTTAATTCAGGGACAATTAACAAATGAGTTGTTTGTACCATCCTAATCTTGTTGGCCTAGAAATCAATACCTACATAACTGTATAATGTGATCGCGGGTAAGACTGTTTGGTTCACACAGGAAAGTGTCATGTTCCTTAAANAATACCTACATAACTGTATAATGTGATCGCGGGTAAGACTGTTTGGTTCACACAGGAAAGTGTCATGTTCCTTAAATACAAATACAGTACATTCAAAGAACCAACCTTATCGATTGGACGGTTTTCCTAGAAAAAAAACCGGAACGTCAATAAACTAGTAACAAATTCTAATTTCGCTGCAGAATNTCGATTGGACGGTTTTCCTAGAAAAAAAACCGGAACGTCAATAAACTAGTAACAAATTCTAATTTCGCTGCAGAATTTTGCTTATAGGTGCCATGAAGCGTGGTTACAGATATGTTCTGCCACCTCTGTTGACGTTTTATTTTTAGTGTGATGCTATTAAGATAGAAGTAGAGTAGCTTCTAAATGGCACACTGCACCCGAATGTACAACACTCAGAGTTCATTAAAGAGTAGTACACACACTACCATTATTGTCGAAAGAAGACGGTTAATGTTGAATAATGAAAGAAGAAGTCATATAAAACAGTTGGCTAAAATTTACTTATTTAACTGTTTTTTTTAACTTAATTATTAAGAGTTAATTTTAAATCAAAATTTGTGAACATTTTTATTCTAGATACTTTAGAAAGCACATTTTGCGAAAACTAATCATTAGTTATTAGAGGTTGTTAAATTATTTTCGTGGGCATACTTTTAACATTAATTTTATATTCTAATTACTCAATTGATTTTTAATAATCATGTCTCAGTAAATTAATTAAAAAAAGTAGCCTTGGCAAAACACACCTAGAAAACTTTCTCGAGAAGCAGAGCACCAAATATCAAAGGATGTGTTAAACCGCCTACTTGAGTATGCAACACCTGTGTCACCCATGCTGAGTGATTAACGCATTAGGTCTTTATAGTGCCCTGCGCATGATTGTGTCGTATTTCATTGTTATGGCTGAGGTGGCGCATTTCAAGCGAGCTGCTAAGATATTATTTCGTAAGTATAACTTTACCAAAAATAAATGAAAACATGATTCGAGCACAGAAAAGGTTCAGTGGCGCGGCCCCGATGCGCGACGTACGCAAGAACGGCCACACAGAACAACAACCTTGTTTGTAGACAACCGTGACAGCCACTGCGACGATCCTCGCGACGATATGCTCTTTCGTCTCCACCCGGGTCCCGCAACCTAGGCCGCGAATGAGTCCCTGGGAAAAAACATCCAACTGATTTAGGTCGGTGATAGTCGAAGCCAGATAATGGGACCTCTGCGAGAAATCCATCGAGAGGAGTTCCGGGCCACCGCCATATTGGAAGCACATCCGTTGTCTGATGTGAATCGGAACCTCTTATAACAACTCCGACAGAGTTTCCTGCAGGAAGAGACGGTAAATGTGGTTGTTTAGATGGGAAGTAGAATTGGGGGTGGGGGGGGGGTTAAACAAACAGGAGCCCACCAACACGTCACCGGCGATACCCTCCCACGCAGTCACACAGAACCGCTATTGATGACAGCGGACAAATGGAGAGTGTTTGTGGTCGTCTGCTTGTACATGTATGTTGCAGGAATTTACTGCGCTGCCTGTACGAGACCCTGCACAGGACGCCCATTCTCCCCATTTTCACTGCACACCATATCAAATATAGTTTATTCATAGCTACGCCCAACTTTCCTGAAGTCGCGCTGAAGTTCTACTTCCAAGAAATCCCTCCGCCTCATAAGCTTAACCGAGTCTAGATAATTACACCAAAGGGACTACGCACCGCATTCGTGCGCACTCAGTATAAAATTATATTTTGCATTAAAACTATTTCTTACTAGGCATTAGCAACAAACCTATCTACTATCACGTTTTATTCGTATCAATTATAAATTAAGTGTTTTAATTAACGTGACAAATATAAGTAAAAGTTTAATTTAACCAAAAATAATGTATTAATTGGAAAGGATTTATTAACGTCGCCCGGTGTATAAGGCTTATCAGGGGACGGTTTACAAACTAACTTATGACCTAACTTAAACTAACATCCATGCCTCACCTTGGGATTGGAACCCAGACCTCCCGCACCGCAGACCGATGGCGTACCGACCAACTGCGCCCCGGGAGGTCGGCTTAGCCAAAAACAAGATAGTTTTACGTTAACACAAGTATAAAACGCTTGTGATGTATCACGTATTTAGGAAACAACCAAACACCGTTATACACGAGGTGATTTTCCAAAGGTTTGTTTCAAAAAAGTGTGACAATACCAAGTCTTCGAGGCAATACAGCGACCTAGTTTCTGTAACTGCTGCCCGCTGCTTCGCCACCGTTGATGGCAGGTAATGTTATAATGGAAACAACAGACGCAGCTTCCCCCTTTAACCAAATGGTCATTTTCGAAATGTGTGTCGTTGGTTAAGCCGCTTTTACACAGCGTAAGATAAATGTAAAATCCGTGCAAGGTAGTAGTACTCTCATGCTAAATCTCAAGCGAGAATATCTTCCAGATACACCACACGACATTTTCTTCTGTTCACCGCCGGTTACAGGGAATACGGACACGTGGATTTAAAGAGACCAAATTCTGGGCGTTCGCGGACTGTCAAAGTTCGAAAAGCACAAGCGCTGCAACTCGTCGTTAATAATCTCACCATTAGAGCCACCTAGTGTAGCACACATGATTATCACTGGCTGGCATATTATTGTTCGAGTGTTGCAAGAGGACATACTGCATCCGCTCCTTTTGGTGAAATGAACCTTCACCTTGGATACTGCCGATTTTCCCCGTTGAGAACAGTTTTCTGACCGGCTTCTACAGCAGGGAAAACAGTTCTTGGTTATGTACAAGATAATTTTTTAAAGCTGCTTTTACACGACGCAAAATGTATTTTGTACGAGGCCTCGCATGAGAAATCTCATGCGAGAATATCAGGAAAATACCACGAAAATTAGTCGACAGATCAAACTTAAAGCAAAATATCTCATTGCATGAAAGGCACTGAAAGGTAATTACTTATGCACAAATTATGTAGGAAATATTTGCAAAACTTTATGACCTTAAGTGAATGAAAATGGAGGTACGATCCCTCGAAAATCGAGATGTGCAATGGTTTTATTTACGTAATGACCATAAACCTCGTGAGAATAAACAACACATTTCTGTTCCCTTTTTTGACAGAAATATTTGCTGGTAATATTGTTTCCCTTTTATCTTATTAATTTTAACGATTATAGATCAGCACACCTAAATAAAAATTATTACCTTAGCGTTGGCCCATTGTTCTCGAGAAGACAACACACGACATTTCACATGGCATAGTTGTTTTGCTGAAGGAGGTTGTCTTACTTTGGACATTATGGACCGTTTCAGGTGGCCTGGATTTTACTTGCATGCATATACTATTTTCAGGAGAGTTTTGCATGAAACGAGTGATTCTATTAGTCATTCTTTGCTACTCATGTAACCGCCCATATATCGATTGGAAATGGAGTGACGTTTAGATAGCGTTGCGAGATTGTTGGGCAAGTACAACAATTTCCTGTAATATTAAATACCAATGCTTTAAAACGTGTGTTCATGATATTTAATTATTGAAATTATGGCTAGTTAACATATTCCAAGGCCATAAACTCATACTACCTGGACAAGAAAACTTCACGGATTCAATAACCTGTAGGCTAGACTTACATAGTTTTCGACCACGTCTGGTACTCATTTTCAAAATAGGTGCTATTTTAAATTTTAGGGTGCTGTCTCATATCTCGGGAACCATTTAACCTATTTAACCCAAATTCGCTATGTTGAATGCGCGTCATGTAGGTATTGAATTCAGAATGAGATATTTTTATAAGTCCGCCAATTTGTAATACAGCACGACATGAAAAATAAGGGTTTTTTTCATTATAGCTCGGAAACTACTTAACCAATTCGTGCCAAATCTGGCATGTAAGCGATACTATGAGAAACCATGTAAACTTATTCGAATTAAATAAATAGTGCACTTATTTTCAAAATGGTGGCTCTTAGAATTTTTTGTTTATTATCTATATACACTATATCACTAGACCAAATTCGACCTAACTTAGTATGCTTAAAGTATCTAAGGCATCAAAATATAAGCTAATTCTCAACATCTTTTGTTAGCTATCTTGTAAGATGATGTCACATGAAAAAATAATGTTTTTGTGTCATATTTCAGGAAAGATCAACGGACTCTTATCAAATTAATAAATCACGTAATACCATGGTAGGCCATGTAAATTAATATGTTAAGTGGGCCAGATACTTATTTTCAAAATGGCGGCCATATAAACATTTTACCTTAGTATTGTTACAATTTTCTCAAAGTCAGTGGGCTAAACAAAGTTCGTTAAAGGATAGCGGTCTTAATTAAATAAAATGGTTAATTATAATTTCTTAATTTTATTTACAACTACAAACAAAATCTCTCGACTNAGCGGTCTTAATTAAATAAAATGGTTAATTATAATTTCTTAATTTTATTTACAACTACAAACAAAATCTCTCGACTCAACATCTGACAGTAAATTGATATCACTTATTGTTTACAATTAATTGCTTCAATCGATACAGTTTATTACCTCAAAGAAATTAACAAAATTAAATATTAAAAATCAGTCCAAATAGACAGTGTTAAAAAAACTATTCAATTATTTTATAAATTTTATGTCCATATTTGAGCGTTTAAATATTTACAATAAAGTCCGTATCACATGTTATTCAGTTACACCTCACTCTAGTCTAGGTGCCACCAGTTCNGTTTAAATATTTACAATAAAGTCCGTATCACATGTTATTCAGTTACACCTCACTCTAGTCTAGGTGCCACCAGTTCGCAATGTTCTAGAGTTCTCCGAGCCCCCTCAACCGTTCACACCACAAATACCTTGTCACCTTCGCCTCGCAATCTCCCGTCGTCGTCCGTCCTCTGCNAGCCCCCTCAACCGTTCACACCACAAATACCTTGTCACCTTCGCCTCGCAATCTCCCGTCGTCGTCCGTCCTCTGCACGTCGCTCGCTTACCGCACTCGGCTAAAAGACTTCTACCAAGACTGCTCACAGTCCAGTTGCGGCTTGTATTTATAGGGTTGTAGGCCATCGCATCGCCCAGAAATTTCTCTAAATGTAATGTTGTGCCGAGGTCCTAGTTCCCAGAATATTCACGCACGTCCTCTAAATTAATCGGCTTCTCCAGCAGTCGGGAGGAGGCGGGGTTGCGACGCGAGCCAGGTCAGCTGTCGATCATCCCCCGAGCGAGCGACGGGGCAGTGAGATGGTCTGACTGGGGAGGGGTGGGAGGGTCGAGGTGGGTCACCTCACAAAGCCGGACCGTGCATGGAGCTTGCTTCAGCGCGTAACCGTATGCTATATCTACGAAACGATGTAACCGATTTCATCTTAACTTTGAATACGGACACAATCTGTTTATCTACTTATTTGAAATGTAGTGTTGTATAATAGTTATTACTTTTAAAAAATACATTACAAAATAATTATTGTTGGCTACACTTATCTCCCTTGGTGTTAAATACAAATAACAATTATGTATTAATTTTGTGTACGGGAATTTATCCAAAAACACGGGAATTTCAAGCAACTTGTACGTAAGTTAGTTTCTGTAAATCTGGCAGCTCTGCTCGGCAGATACACGTAGAGATAGGAGAGACGAGAGACAAGGACGGAGGTTTCTGAAGAGGGAGGGAAGCGCGTGACGCCCTCGCGGGGTGGCGGATAATGAAGGTTGGCATTACTGCCGTGGCTCGGCAGGAAGCCGTGCACGTACGCACTGCGGAGAGAGGCAAGTCCCAGCAAGCTCTTATCAGAGCGGAGCGCGTGCAGGCGTGACGGATCACAGCATCCTCCATCTGTGACAACAGCACCGAATTCGAAAACATATGAATCCGTGGTTCCCTTATTCAACTAAAGGGTTCTAAGAGTAAAAACATACATAATTTATATCTGGATTTTCTGTTTGAACATTTTTTAAATTTTACGCAAAAATTTTCGTAAGTATGTAAAAAACATTGAAGGTCTTTGAAAAAACTATACACTAAAAAAAGTGGACAGAAATGTGTATANGAGCGCGTGCAGGCGTGATGGATCACAGCATCCTCCATCTGTGACAACAGCACCAAATTCGAAAACATATGAATCCGTGGTTCCCTTATTCAACGGGGTTCTAAGAGTAAAAACATACATAATTTATATCTGGATTTTCTGTTTGAACATTTTTTAAATTGTACGCAAAAATANCTTATTCAACGGGGTTCTAAGAGTAAAAACATACATAATTTATATCTGGATTTTCTGTTTGAACATTTTTTAAATTGTACGCAAAAATATTCGTAAGTATGTAAAAAACATTGAAGGTCTTTGAAAAAACTATACACTAAAAAAAGTGGACAGAAATGTGTATATCAAAGTTAAATCAAACACTACCATTCGGTCCTTTATCGCCTCTTGAGCAAGTTAACATAAAAACCTCAAAAAGAAAAATTTCCTGGAAAATTTGATGGTTATGATTGCCCGGGAAACATCTTGATCAGAAAATTTTCCTCAAAAAGTATTCCCTCTGATGCCTGCATATAGTATATTCGCGATTGCTTCACACTTTTTGAATCCACCTATAAAAAATCAACCCATCTATGACTTTTTTGGTTCTTTCCTAAATATGTCTTGCATAAAAAGAGTTTTATACTTCTGTTAACATAGAAGAATCTCATTTTTGGTTACATTTCACGTTTGCTTATATTTAATTTATGAATTATAATACTTAATTTATAATTACTGTGGAGAAAATCTGAGAGAAAAGATAGGTGTGTTGGTAATGCCTAGTACGAAGTAGTTATCATGCAAAACATTATAAAAGCGAGTGCGCACGAATATGGGGCGCTGTCACTTTGGTGTAATTTTCTAGACTTAGTTTAGGTTAATTCTGCTCAGGTTAGGAACAAAACGAGATTTCTTACAGGAGAGTTTGGCGTCGGGAAAATTTCCGCCGCTAGGAGCGCAGTGTTACGTAAGGTAACTTCTAATTAAAATTTTAAGCTACGTGAATTATAAAAAAGAAATAGTTTACTTAGTTACGAATATTTGATTTATTATGACTCCTTGTATCCTGTATTTTAAAGTAGAAAATAGAGAAAGTGACAATGTGTACGCTATGATCGCGAATGGATCACCGCTTTTTTTCCCCTTTGCCAAACTTTTAACATTGATCTTCCCAACCTGAAGTGGAATTAACCTTGACTAAGTTAAGCTTTGTTAGCATGAGGCGGAGGAACAGTCTANTTGATCTTCCCAACCTGAAGTGGAATTAACCTTGACTAAGTTAAGCTTTGTTAGCATGAGGCGGAGGAACAGTCTAGAAATATAACTTGAGCAGGGCTACAGAAAGTCGGAAGTAACCATGAATGTACTATACGTACGTTTGACGGGTGGCATGACGTCCGCCAGGCACGAACCAGCTGTCGACCAATCAGAGCGGCTTCCTGGCCGCGAGCGGGCGGCCGCTGCCAAATGCGATGACGCGCGGAAATTGCCTCCCCCTCCCCTGAACACCCAACACACTTATCGACGGCGCCGAGGGGTTGCAGGCGTTGACGGGACCCGCGTACCCCGAGACGCCAGCCAATCGCGTTTAATTGATAAAAAAGAAGCCGTGGGGTGGAAAGGGTAAAGGAGTAGGGGGGAGTTCTATTGCCCGGAAATGAGATCCGCGCCTCGCCATCGCCCGGTAATGCAGCTGTCGACTCGGCCGAGGGCAGACATGTGTCGCACGGTTAATTGAACACTTCTACAACAAAACGCGTGAAAACAAACAGAAGAAGAAAAAAATCTCTAACCATGGAGATATCTTCACGTTTGAGGCTGAGGAGCGGGAGCAATAAGGGTTAGAATCACTCGCGCATCGAATGCACCATCGCCGCTACGCGCAAGGCTCTGAACTGGCGTGAAGTATCTCCTAAGGGGCCTCCCTAGCAAAAAGTCTTGAACGCCTCAAGGTCACGCCCGTTTGTAAGGAAGCATTGCAGCGGCGATGGAAGACAGCACGAACAAGCTTTGCTTAAACTTATGAGGAGACAAATTACACGCGATCTGTTCATAAAAAGTACAGCACTATCACTATAGTTTAAAACGCTATTTTACAGAATAATAAATATCGTAAACAGGAGACTACTTAGTGATTTTTGCTTACTTTGACACTTTTCAACGAACGACCAACATTTGTGTTTCAAAAACCAAAATTTTCGGCATGATAACGATGGCAGCATGGCCGGTGAAGATCCATCGCTGTATTGTGAAAACAAGAAAGAAATTCGTCGTCGGCTGAGATGATCAGGCGCATCGCACTACGTGATTGTGAAACCCGCTTTAGGAGATGTGTAGCGATCGTGGGTGAACTGCTTTAAACAAACGTCGAATGTGCTACGATGACATAACAGAAGGAGCCATACTTCCCTCGCACAGCATTCAGGAATATTGGTGGGTAGAACACGGACGTCGCTGAACAAGATTGTGTATTTGTTAAGCAAGTTACACAGTGTCATGAGAAATGTTATTTTATTGTAATTTTTTTTATAGATTTGGTTTGTAGGGTATGGCTGCTAATCCTGGTAGTAAATAATTGGAAATGTATTTTTTTTTAATTGAACCAAAATCGCAGTGTTGGGAGGTAGGCGCACAGCAAATGGAGTCTCAATTAGAGACGAAATGGGAAGGTTTATATTAACTCTAGTTGGGAAAATACGTGTATGGTTTTCACTACTGGGTTAGCGTAATTGCTTCTTCCTAGACAAGAGACGAGAGCATCTCCTCCTTTTGGGTACGCTACCACAATTTAAGTAGTACACTCAATTTACCAACTAGATCATCAAATTTATTTTTTAATGTGGGTGTAAGTATTACTTTTGTCTACCTATAGTAAGTGGAGTTAATCATAATATTTAGACTATGTGTTCTCAAATATTTATATAATTAACTCACTGGAGATTTATCAGCACTAGTAACTTTACTTTTTTATACATTAGTTTGTGTGCGAAATGAGCGTTTCTTATGGCTTAGGGTCGGTAGCTACATTGAATGCTAAAATACGGCCGACAAACTTCTATAGCTTTGCTTCGCCCACACCTCTAATGGCAAATTTACCAGTAATAGAAACTCAGGTTTTCAATACAAAATGAAATCACGCATCAGAATGTGCCCAGAAAAATTGAGGAATCTTTAATCATAAGTTTTAATTCTTAAAAATAATTGTAAGTAAAACTGTGCTAATAATGTTGCATTTTGTGCAGTTATTCCTCACGCCATACATATCTACAGATTAGTGCGCTGAAAGACGTCATTGAAAGCCAACGTATTACACCAAAAACATTATCTCACCCTTCAGGAATACTTGCTGCTTAGGAGTGCTGGTCTTAGTTGGGGTGTATTCGCGTGAAGTCGACGAACTTCAAAATAAACGGCCGTCGGCTCGAAATACTGATGGCCATACAACTCCTGCTACAAAGAAAAGTAACCATGATATTGAGGATGAAACAGGAGGTGAAGACGATCACAAAGACTNTATACAACTCCTGCTACAAAGAAAAGTAACCATGATATTGAGGATGAAACAGGAGGTGAAGACGATCACAAAGACTGCACTGATGATGACTACGTCGACAGTGATTGAGCTGAAGATGATGGCGAATTTCTCGATGCACTGACGCACCCCTCTAACACATTTTTAACAACAAGCAGCATGAAGAAGGCGGAAGATGCTGAAAATACTGAATACCTATTTCCCGAAGACCCGAATGAACTTGTTGATAGACTCAGACATTTGATTGACCTGCAAAAATACGGGTACCTCTCATACATAGTTGATATATCTTCAACCATTAGACAACTGAAGGAGAGGGGTTATATCGCACGATGTGATGAATTGATTTCTTCTGAAATTGTAATGTATAAAATAAGAATTAAAAAAAGAACTGTGTTTTAATTTTTTGTGAATGTCGTATCCTTTCATCCCTCAGANTAATGTATAAAATAAGAATTAAAAAAAGAACTGTGTTTTAATTTTTTGTGAATGTCGTATCCTTTCATCCCTCAGAGCCTTAAAGTGGTTCTATGAGCACTCAACTATTAAGACAATGTTCCGCATGCAGAATATTAATGAAGATTTTAAGTAAAAAAAAGTGCACGGATAGTGGACTGCATACAAAATTTTAATTCAGTCAACATGTACAAATTTTAGAGATGGTGAATGAATGTAATTTATATATGTATTGGTTNTACCAACCGAAGGATTGATCGAAGGAACGAACCAGGGACTGGTATTGATAGAAGGATTGGTGAGTATTGCGAGGGATTGGTGAGGATTGGTGAGGAGGATTGCTGATGATTTGTACGGAGAATTGTTGAGGATTGGTGCCGATTGGTGCGGAAGATTGTTGAGGATTTGTGCGAAGGAATTGGTGCGGTTTGGGATTGCGGGGAGGATTGATATCTGAGAAGAGCACGAAAGATAAGACTATAACCCGACTTGCCCTCGTATATTCCATGTCTCAGGGGCCCATATGTTTGTAAACCATAGACAACTATGCTTATGAAAGTATTGGTAGTTGCCGATCCATACCATGACTATTTCATACTTCTGCAGAGAGTTGTTATTCATATGATGGGCTTGAATCATGTGTACCATATTTATGTCAACAAAACAGTCGAGGCAGAGAATAATTTGCAAATTCCGACATCGTGTATTAATTAGACTTTAAGAGAGGAGACCAGAAATGTAGTAACTGAATCAGAGATTTTTGCATGGTTCTGCTATACTCTATGTACAATTTCGGTACGAAATAAAAAAATTAATTAAATGTTTTCAATTTAAATAAAATTATATTTAAAATTACATAATAAATACAGATTTTCTTTTTGACATATCCTGTGCCTATAAGAGTAATATGGCTACCAGAAACAGGAATATATGCTTGCAGGGCTTGTGGGCGTAACTTCGGGTATGGTCGACAATCCCCTAGTAGAAAGCTTCTGATCGAGTCCGAGTCGAAGACTACCGAGCTTGTCCTAGTCGATCCTCAGTAGTCGACTCTCAACCGCAGCTGCACACTTCCCATTTAAAATGCATTGTCTTAGTTTCGGCATAGGCACACTACTTTGTACGAATCAAAAAAAGTAATCTTAACACGATGTTCGGTTACATATAAAGTGTTTCCAGTCCCATAAGCGGCATGTTAAAATTTCTTTGAAATGAGACACTCTTCCTTCACCTGCGGCAAGTGTTTGGGTCCCAGCTATTTTGACTTTAGATTGCATGCAAACTATTAGAATGGGAATACGGGTGAAGCATATTAGAAATTTCCAAAGAAAATATTCTACATTACATTGTGACGCCACGGAAAATATTATTTTGAGTTGTAGCCTAACGTGTTAGCTATGTTTAGTTTTGAGATTTGCGCCGAAAAAAAATCATATAATTAAATTTAATATCCATCTAGCTCCTTTCATTCGATTTTGGAAAGTAGTTTTCCACCATTGCCACACTTATCTTCATACTATTATTTCACATCGAAAGAACACGAGACACAAACATTTTCTGCGTAAAGCACAGGCGCGTTTTTTTTTTCTGAGCACATGTGCACATTCCTCAAAGCACGTGCAGATCAGATCTTGACAAGAGCGTTCTGGCTGTCAGTTGCGGTGTATCTCTCTGCTGGTCGTCGACCATATCTACGCCGTTCTGCGCTGCCATCGCAGTATCGCTCTGAACGCCGAGGAGCTAAATGAGCTGTCGGCGAGATATCAGCAACCGGAAATTTCCTCCGCTTTAGTAATTGAATTACAGCTTGGGGCCGCTCCTGGGGCCAGCACGCAGCGTAATCTCAATGTTGCGTTACACGCATCGGCTCCTATGCGCATATGCACCTGCAGTAAGCGTAATTTCCCCAGCCGATTGCTTTATCGTAAATACGAAGAAGCAGTTTTGCTTTCCATTCATGTGTTTCAAGGTTAAGTCGGAAAATCGGACTGCTCTACTTAGCACCTACTTTCTCTCGCCAAGTATAAAAGATAACTTTGCTATGGACCTTGGACATGTATAAGTAATATAGTTATATCAGGTCCAGCCTGGACCACTTTTCATATAATTAAAACATTTATATATATAAACCGTAACACCACAAGAGTGTGTAACGAGTTTGATTATCGCGTAGATGTCGTTTGGGCCGCTCATGGTGGCCACATTGAACATTTATGAATGTATGGTAAAAAAAACTTCACGGTTCCACGGTTCATTTGATTAGTCAATCAAGGTTGTAGGTTTGTTTGATTTTGATATTATAGACCTTCAAAGTTGGGGTACTTTATTATACTCAACCTGTACATCGTGTAAAGGTGTGGTAGGTGAGTGGTTCGAGTTATTGATTGTTAATTTTTCGATTCGTGTTCAAATCCCACTACAGGACAAAATATTGAAACTGTTTTTAATTTCTCTGTTGTGCACAGTGAAATACATTACGAAAATAAAACTCTTTTTCTTACCCCTGTTTGTAAACCTGAAATAAAAAAAAACAAAATCGCACACACCCTAACATGACTAGAAACTAAGAGGTACATACATTATTCTACATAAATCCATTTACAACACTACTTCTTGTAAAAGCGTAGTAGGCGAGTGGATGAACGTTTTTTTGTCACCCCTTTTTATAAAGAGCAGATTTAAAAAAAACAAATTTAAGTTTGTGGACACATTCCGTGAATTCACGGAGATTTATGTGACATTTACGTAGAGAACGTAATTGAAAAAAAAACCGTAATTTAACGCAGAGGTCTGGATAATTCGTAACCGGTATTTTCCGTAACTTTACGGGCATTTTTTCTAGCAGTGTACGCGTAGTAACCGATCACAATCCACCCCTAGTACTGATCAAGTCAAATTCCCTGCCACAAACGTTCGTTTCCGTTCACGGAATCATTTCACTCGTGTTAACGTTTCTGTTTAATGCCCTATATTCTTTTCTGCGTAGGCTAGAAAAATTTAATAAGCGAGAAAATAAGNAGTGTTAACGTTTCTGTTTAATGCCCTATATTCTTTTCTGCGTAGGCTAGAAAAATTTAATAAGCGAGAAAATAAGAAAGAAAGAGAGAGAGATAGAGAAAGAAAGAGAAGAATAATAGCAAAAAATACGAGTATATTTAAGAATTTTATTTGTGTGATAAATAAACCAATTTTAACAGAACTAAATTCCCTAAAAATTCCCGTTTGGAATTGAAATTTTAATGGCTAAGGAATTGAAAACATAGAATTGTATTATTTCAATTGCGTTTCTATTGTGTTAATGGCAATTGCTATGGGCGTGGCTGTGGTTATGGATATTTCAATTGTAGGACAGTCTTGACAGCGTTAACTTCCCTGAGGCTGCGAGTGTGGTCTCTCCCAGAAAGCCGCACGTCCTGCGAATACTGAAGCGAATCGTTCGAAAGACGTTATCTGCGCGGAGGCGAGAATAAGCTGACTACACTTCGCTCGCGTGACTAGCGCGCGGTTATCCCGTCCTGGCGACTTGGCTTCCATTACCAGTCGAGCCATACCCGTAGTTTCGCAAGTGATAAATTCGTGAGACGTTTCCCGTGGNGCGACTTGGCTTCCATTACCAGTCGAGCCATACCCGTAGTTTCGCAAGTGATAAATTCGTGAGACGTTTCCCGTGGATTTTATCGCGGTGCTCTCGTTTCTAACACTGCTTTCCACCGCCGCTCCATTCTAGAATCTCACTTTATTTCACACGTCAATGACGACGGGCTCCTATGCAACCCCCCCTTTTTTTTTTCATTGAAACTCTGTAAAGCGCGGAAAGGGGAAAATCAGCCTACATCATATTTAGTCTACGATTAGNTCGGCGAGATATCAGCAACCGGAAATTTCCTCCGCTTTAGTAATTGAATTACAGCTTGGGGCCGCTCCTGGGGCCAGCACGCAGCGTAATCTCAATGTTGCGTTACACGCATCGGCTCCTATGCGCATATGCACCTGCAGTAAGCGAAATTTCCCCAGCCGATTACTTTATCGTAAATACGAAGCAGCAGTTTTGCTTTCCATTCATGTGTTTCAAGGTTAAGTCGGAAAATCGGACTGCTCTACTTAGCACCTACTTTCTCTCGCCAAGTATAAAAGATAACTTTGCTATGGACCTTGGACATGTATAAGTAATATAGTTATATCAGGTCCAGCCTTGACCACTTTTCATATAATTAAAACATTTATATATATAAACCGTAACACAACAAGAGTGTGTAACGAGTTTGATTATCGCGTAGATGTCGTTTGGGCCGCTCATGGTGGCCACATTGAACATTTATGAATGTATGGTAAACAAACTTCACGGTTCCACGGTTCATTTGATTAGTCAATCAAGGTTGTAGGTTTGTTTGATTTTGATATTATAGACCTTCAAAGTTGGGGTACTTTATTATACTCAACCTGTACATCGTGTAAAGGTGTGGTAGGTGAGTGGTTCGAGTTATTGATTGTTAATTTTTCGATTCGTGTTCAAATCCCACTACAGGACAAAATATTTAAACTGTTTTTAATTTCTCTGTTGCGCACAGTTAAATACACTACGAAAATAAAACTCTTTTTCTTACCCCTGTTTGTAAACTTGAAATAAAAAAAACAAAATCGCACACACCCTAACATGACTAGAAACTAAGAGGTACATACATTATTCTACATAAATCCATTTACAACACTACTTCTTGTAAAAGCGTAGTAGAGGCGAGTGGATGAACGTTTTTTTGTCACCCCTTTTTATAAAGAGCAGATTAAAAAAAAACAAATTTAAGTTTGTGGACACATTCCGTGAATTCACGGAGATTTATGTGACATTTACGTAGAGAACGTAATTGAAAAAAAAACCGTAATTTAACGCAGAGGTCTGGATAATTCGTAACCGGTATTTTCCGTAACTTTACGGACATTTTTTCTAGCAGTGTACGCGTAGTAACCGATCACAATCCACCCCTAGTACTGATCAAGTCAAATTCCCTGCCACAAACGTTCGTTTCCGTTCACGGAATCATTTCACTAGTGTTAACGTTTCTGTTTAATGCCCTATATTCTTTTCTGCGTAGGCTAGAAAAATTTAATAAGCGAGAAAATAAGAAAGAAAGAGAGAGAGATAGAGAAAGAAAGAGAAGAATAATAGCAAAAAATACGAGTATATTTAAGAATTTTATTTGTGTGATAAATAAACCAATTTTAACAGAACTAAATTCCCTAAAAATTCCCGTTTGGAATTGAAATTTTAATGGCTAAGGAATTGAAAACATAGAATTGTATTATTTCAATTGCGTTTCTATTGTGTTAATGGCAATTGCTATGGGCGTGGCTGTGGTTATGGATATTTCAATTGTAGGACAGTCTTGGCAGCGTTAACTTCCCTGAGGCTGCGAGTGTGGTCTCTCCCAGAAAGCCGCACGTCCTGCGAATACTGAAGCGAATCGTTCGAAAGACGTTATCTGCGCGGAGGCGAGAATAAGCTGACTACACTTCGCTCGCGTGACTAGCGCGCGGTTATCCCGTCCTGGCGACTTGGCTTCCATTACCAGTCGAGCCATACCCGTAGTTTCGCAAGTGATAAATTCGTGAGACGTTTCCCGTGGGTTTTATCGCGGTGCTCTCGTTTCTAACACTGCTTTCCACCGCCGCTCCATTCTAGAATCTCACTTTATTTCACACGTCAATGACGACGGGCTCCTATGCAACCCCCCCTTTTTTTTTTTCATTGAAACTCTGTAAAGCGCGGAAAGGGGAAAATCAGCCTACATCATATTTAGTCTACGATTAGTGATACTGACGCTGGATAGAGGCCCTTTCCAGTTTGGTACAAACTGGTTGTTATGGACACTGCACTGAGAAGAAATGTTTCGTTGAACAAAAAAAAGGCATATTTTTGGCTCAACCAAGTTTAAGCCAACTAAATATTCTGTTTCAGAAACCAAATTATTTATATGTTCTTCTTCTTTGGTTGCCCCAAACGTAAAAGGCTTGACTGGCGCAACTAAAGACTCGTATNAAAATTATTTATATGTTCTTCTTCTTTGGTTGCCCCAAACGTAAAAGGCTTGACTGGCGCAACTAAAGACTCGTATGGTTTCAAATATATCGCAGTTTCTGTTATTGAAAGCAACAAGGAGAATTGGACCCAGAACGTCAACGTCCGAACGCTACACCTTCGCAACCTCGAAAAAATTGACTTTCATCGAAGTACAAATGTTTTTAAATACGTATTGTACTAAAGCACGACGTTTACGTAGATAAATATTAAGTTTTACTGTTTTACTATCAATAAACACATTAACAAACACTGTCATTAATTGTTACAAAGATTACTGATAAACTCTTGAGCTGTAAATTTGAACGAAGGGAATAAAATGACCCTATTGCAATAAGAAAAAAAAGTGCCAGTGCTGGAGCAATCTGATTTGTTGCCGCAACGAATTCTGCAACAACAGTCACATCAGGCTGTTCTTGCTAACAAAGTGCTCACTCCCTCATTAATTTAACTCCCTATTGATATTTATAGTGTTTAAGGTAACCAACCCGATTTGGTGAACGTATTTCTAAAGTAGTTGTGTGTACTGAAGACACGTATGTATTGTTTGAACAATCAAATTAGTTCTATGCTCAGCAAATTATTTTTAAATAGTTTGTTTTGTTCAAGGGAAATACAGATGTTTACAACAAGAAGAGATTAGTTGAGTGAACAAAATACTTTTCAATGTAAACAAATACCGTTCAAATAAATTTATTTGATATCTTGTCAGTGTGATATTTACGAAAAGAGATCCACGCAGGTTACACTTCAATAACCTATGAGTCCACCTGCAGCGTTCCTTTGGTTACATCGGCTCTCAAGTCCACGACGTTAAGGCACCCGTCTACCTGGAACTTTTTCCCACGTTTCGGCTGAGAAGCGCGGGAGCGATAAGGGCGACACTGCCACGCGCATCAAGTACGCCATCGCCGCTAAGCGCAAGGCTCTGAACTGGCGTGCAGTGTTCTCGTCGTGCTGCGTGTACCTATGGGACTTTCAGCGGTGACCATATTATTTTATTAGTGGGAAGTCTTTAGGAAGGTTCAGTGCAGGCCCCTATAGTAGTTTTGTATGTATCTGATGCGTGCATTTTGAGCTACAGCGCCTTGGAAAGGCCGTTTTTAGCGGTTTTGGAGTACTCTGAATTGATGTTTCTAACGTACGTGATATTTTGAAAGTACTTAACAGCTCTCGTCTGAAGTGTGTGTTCTTTTCGTAGATCAGCACGTTGGACGCACGCTTAATAGTTTCGTTGAAAAACGTGTATTTCGAACACACTGCAACGCAGTTCAAGCGCCAGGTAGACGGGCGCCTTAAGTGTCGCGAAATCTTCTCCACTCCACTTTGGTTACTGGTAACGTGTATTTCCGAGAAAACATTGCTGTATTTTACTGGGCCAATCAGAATATACGTTAGTTTGGTACAGAATGCATGTGACACAGAGCACTTAAAAGTACAGAGGTGAAACAGTCGCGTATACCGCGAACTCAAACCGCATACCCCAGTAAAATGGCTTCACTAGCCAGCAGAACGTTGGAACGCCGTTCGCCAATCAGCGACTGCTAACCTACTCGCCATCCGGCAGTCCAGCCAGTAGGGAAGCTTCCGCAACTTCCAGTACCCAGTCAGACACAAGGCACGTTCCCAGAGCCTGGCGCAGCCAATCAGACAATGGACATGCCCGCATCAAAGGAACTGTCACGCCATTTATTCTCTGTTCTCTTTTGTGGCTGCGATTCTCTGGAAGGCACCTAAGACGAGTAAACAGCTAAAACCTTCAAATCACAAAATTTGATGTCTGATAAAGTGTCTTGAAATACAAGACAGGAACGCTTTCCGCGAAAATCTGGTGTCCCTACTGATTACACTGGTCAACATGATTTTTTTCATAAGGAAACTGAATAGCGACCCTAGTCCAGTTTTTTATCCTGAATTCAAATATGTAATCAGATTTCTTTCATCATGCATAGTTTTCTTGTGACAGTCATTTTCGCGTAATATACTTCTGTGAGACGCTACTCGCTCCCTGTGGGACACAGGGCGGGTCGTAGTACGAGTTACCTCTCTGGCGCGGACTACGGGCGCCTTGGATGTCGAGGGTTGAAACCTCGGGCAATGTTTTGTCCGCTTTCCTTATGTGGTCGTAAAGGCAAAGCTTCGTCGGGGGCGAATTTGTTTGGAGGCAGGTTGTACTCTTTATTACCAAGATGGCTGTTATCCTCTGCGACGGGGAGAGGCGGGGGGAAGCAATAACTTGGTATCTCAGTGTTTTAATAAAGAAGTCTATATTAGGCACTGTCCGAATCTGTACCCAGCAAGTTGGGAGCCTTAAGGGCGGATCAAATACCAAAATGCTCACGGATTTTAACGTGGTGGACGTTAGGCGTCGGGGACTTAAAGGCTACTTGAGCGACGAATGCTGGCACTTAGCTGTATCTGACTCGGCGCTTTCCCACGCGTCTTGACTCGGCGGCGACACCGCTAGACGCCCTCTGCCTTTTCCCACGCGTCTCGACTGCCTGTCCAATATTGCATTGTTTTAGTAAGTAGATGGCCAGTAGCAAGTATTGAAATTGTAGTGAGCCTGGCAATATGTAGTGGTTTTCTGCTGTATATTGTTTTTATTTGTAAGTTTTATGAGTTTTATAAACGTTTCAATATGCCAACAAAGTGTTTAACTCAACCAAACCATTTCTGCTACGTGTGTGGTGAACTGACCTTCAAGTCTCAGAGGCGAAATTTCACACCACTTGTGAAAAAATGTTATGAGCTTTATTTTTTGTGTAAAACTGGTGATTTCGATAAAGACTGGGTCCCAAATATATGCTGTGTATCATGTGTTAGGCTTCTCACTGGATGGGAAAATGCTACTCATCATATGCAGTTTTCAGTCCCTATGATTTGGAGGGAACAGAAGGACCATTTAACTGACTGTTATTTCTGCTTAACCAACATTAAAGGANCAAACCTTAAAGGAATGAATTACAAAACAAAATATACAGTTAAGTATCCCAATTTGGCTTCTGCAATGAGACCTGTGCCACATAGTGAAGCGTATCCTGTACCAAAGTGTCCAGATTTCATGACCTCAAGTGATAACTCCGACTCCGACCCAGCTCATACTGAAGACGAAAGAAAGGAGAGAAGTGACCCTACATTTGAAGCAAGTAGTTCATCAGAACCTCACCTTTTAACTCAAGAAGTTCTTAATGATCTTATACGGGATTTAAATTTGTCTAAACAGTCGACTGAGCTTTTAAGTTCCAGTCTCAAAGGCTGGAATGTACTCCAAAAAGATACACGGATATGCATTTATCGTAGTCGCGATAGTGATTTCAGTGAATACTTCTCCATCACTACCCAGAATTTCTGGGCGGAATTACATTATCAAGGGGGAGGAGGGGGGAGAGAATATCACTTGTATAGCCACCGCTCTAGTCTTTCGCAATAACGAACAGGCGCGATTTTTTTTCGCCCGTGCATGGCACCTAAGTTATTAGCATTCTTCACATGGCAACACGACCAAGACAACGTCTCGTATCACTAAATCCACGCACAGGCTGACTGACGTGCCAGGGGTACCTTTGGTGATGCGTTTGGGGGGAGGGGGGTTGTTTAGCTACACTCGTTCCCGGCAAATTCAAGGTGATGGTGGTAATAATTATTTTATCTTATGGACAGAGGCTAATCCAGGTTCTTAACCGAACAAGTTAAAAACTGAAAATGTTTGAAAATTAATTAATTAACTGTATCTGCGTTTGCGTGGAGTGAGAATGGACAATCCTCCAGATAAAACACCTTCCGAGAAAAAAAACAGGTAGGGCTCGAACCCAAGATAACTCTTGACGA
This sequence comes from Clitarchus hookeri, assembly GCA_002778355.1. Lineage (NCBI taxonomy): Eukaryota > Metazoa > Arthropoda > Insecta > Phasmatodea > Phasmatidae > Clitarchus > Clitarchus hookeri. The sequence continues at coordinate 5,802 of NQII01004723.1, read as the reverse complement.
ACTACGCTAGGCCGCACTGTTTTTCTATACTGGCAGCGAATAGGCGAGGTAATGTACTGGGTGCCAGTGTGTTTAAAATGAACGATGGTTGGTGCCGTTGAGAATTCGTGGTATGAACGTCGTGTTATATTTGAAATAACCATAACCATGCCAATAACACTAAGACTGGTGCCTGCTGCATACGCATAACCCTGGTCACGCAAAACCCTGGTCATAGTAGATTGGTGAACATGATTATAATATGACTTGGGCAGGTGGTTGCTACTCGTATTAAGGGCTTATATTGGTCACATATACATATATTAAAACAATTCTGAGTAGCATACTTATGCCTACATAAAAATCGAGCTGTGTGCATGGTTAAAACATGTATGTGGTTAAGTTTGAGAGCAAGCAGAACGACATGAGCAGCGAGGTATGGTTACCTCATTTCTTCATCAATAAATATAGATTTAATTAATATTGCGTAAACATTTTTTTTTTTTTACAATATTTGTATTTTTGGGTTTAAGATCATCCAAGTTTATGGTCACAAGGTCACAAGTCAAGGTTATGGGTCAAGGTAGAGTGTTTTGGGTAAAGAGTCTTAGGTCAATGGTCTTGGATTTTGTGTCTTGCATCAAGGGATTTTGGTCTTGGGTCAAGGGATTTTGTTCTTGGGTCAAGAGGTTTTTTTTGGTCTTGGATCAAGGCAGTTTGGTCTTGGGTCAAGGGTCAAGATTATTGGGTCAAGGGTCAAGGTCTTGAGTCTCGGGTTAAGGGTCTCGAGTCAAGGGTCTTGAGTCTTGGGTAACGGATTTTGCGTCTTGAGTCTTGGGTAATGGGTTTTGCGTTTTGAGTCTTGGGTGTTGGGTTTTGAGTATTGGTTCAAGGGTCTAAGTGTCAAGGCTTATTGGAAATTTGCTGGAATTTTTTGGAAATTTTTGGGATTTTTGTATTCTTGGAAATGTTTTGTATTAAAGGTAATTCAGGGTCACGGGAATTGTGTCAAGGTCATCGTTGTTGACGAGGTGGACACCGGCCGACCTGGTGAGGTTCGGTCATGTCGGGAGTTCAGTCGATCCACCTGTCATCGAACCCCAGCCCTCCCACATGTACATCTCTAAATACGGTTTTAATTTTTTTTTCAAAACACTTTTTAAATTTTTTTATAAATTTTTTGATAATATTTTATAATTTTTTCAATATATTTTGGGTTCAAGGTCATTCATGGTCACGGGCACATAGTCAAGTTCAAGGTCAAAGCTCGAGGTAACCCAGATCCAATATGGCAGTTGTGTGACGTCACAACATGGCGGCCGGCCGGCGCCTGGCACCTACTCCTGAATCCTTTGTCCCAGATTCGGCTATATAATTTTACTCACGTCATACATAAGGTAATTTTTCAAACGCTTTGTTTCAAAAAGCGTGGACAAACCGCGAATAGACTATAAGAGTGATTCTAAAATCATGGGATAAACTTTGAGGGGTGGTAGAGCTCACTAAAACAAACAATTATTGTATAGGAATATATGGGTGGAAGTGACGCGTTGAGGCACAAACACAAACATAACACATGACATGCTAAACATCGTTTATTTATAACGTCGCCGTTTAATGCCTTTTTACAGCAATGTTTATAATAATTGCTCAAAATTGCTACCGCCGACAGTAATGCAAGCTTGGTAGCGTCGGTGGAGTGATTGGCGAACAGATTCAAATACGCCGGGTATTTCACGCACGCATGCAACCGCACAGGATAGTCGTGCGACGAGGTCTTCAATGGAATCAACTGGAGTCTCGTAAATGAGGGCTTTCAAATGCCCCCATAGGAACAAATCGAGACTCGATAAAAAGGCATTTAGCGGCGACGTTGTAAATAAACAATGTTTTACATGTCATGTGTTATGTTTGTGTTAGTGCCTCAACGCGTCACTTCCGCCCATATATTCCTATACAATAATTATTTGTTTTAGTGAGCTCTACCACCCCTCAAAGTTTGTCCCATGATTTTAGAATCATCCTGTATAGTATATTCGCGGAAAAAGTGAGAACTTTTGAAAGCCCTCTCATTTGGAATAATAGTCAATAAATATATTTTATTTTAGCCTTATAACTTCTGAATACGGCGGGAAATACACACTGTCTTTATTACTTACACTGCAATATTTATTTTAAAAGGTGAATAAAGGATTTAAAAAATGGCTAAAACGAAAAAGTAACTAGGGCCTCAAAAGTACTCACTTTACCGTGAACAGCCTGTACCAGACTGCTGTGTGTTTACAAATGGTTCCGAATCCTGCAGGGCGTGTCGGATGAGCGGAGATCCAATGACGGACGTGGAACTTAGTATGCAGTCTACTTCGCTACTGAATTAATTACGTGAAATGGATAGTATCTCCAGTTTTAATTACCTGTAAGAAACATTTCTTAACAAACTCTCTCGTCGGGATAATGTTTCGCCTCTTCCGAACTGTGCTCCAAGTTTCCTGCTTGACGAGCGAAACTGATATAAAACTTGGCTCGCCCTGATGAGTGGCAGGTAAGACAACAACTTTGTTTGCTGCTCGTTACGTTAACCTGTGCGGACGGGAGATGAATAACTGGCGAAGATACAGCATGCACAACGGGGAATAACTTTCATGAAAATTCCACAATGAAAATTACTTCTCAACTAAAACACGGCACGTAATATTACTTGTAGAATTTATTTGTCCAGTACTTTCCAAACTAATTGCAGTAGCCATAAAAAAAAAAAAGAACGAAACGACGAAAACCTATTTTAATCAGAGCTCCATATTGCTTTGCTCAACACGCAGGATTATTAGCATTTTAATGAAATAGTTCTGGAAACGAGAATGGGATTTCTCGCATTAAATATACGTGGTCAAAATGTCATTGATAGTTGGAATAATACTATGCTAATCTCTTATTTGTGTGTCAAAAACACTCTGCGTTTCGTAGAGTCTGTCTAAACTTTAACGAGAAAATTTCAGACGTAGCTGCAATATTTGTTTCCCGAGGAAAAGTATTAACTTAGACGTTCCGATAACGAATAACTTTTTTCATAAATCGAAAAGGTTAATTAAAACTTATAAGTTTACTCAACGAGATACGGTTACTGTAAGTAATCTGATTTTCCCTCTTTACTATAAATATAATAACAAGTCTGTAAAACTCTTAAAACATTCCAAAATATCTTCTTTAACGGAAAAGTGTTTTGTTTTCCTCTCCGGGCGCTTAACTTGAAACGTTCCTAATTAGCTACAATACAATGGCAATAAAGCAGTAAACACGGGAAGAGGAGCAGCTTATTTAAAAAATACGTGGACGAGCAACACCCCGTTTAACAATTACTAACAGTTTAAACATTATAGATGTTTCACACATAACTAACTAAATCCACCCCGAGAAAAACAATTCAATAATAATTGAAGAACAACGCAAAAGCGGGCTACGTTATTCGTACCGATATTAAAACAGTGCTGTGTTATATTCCCTAGATGTATGCGTGAGGGGCATATACACAGCCAGCAACACTACGCTGCAAACACAATCAGAGACAGACAGTGTGGTCACTGCCAGCAAGACTTTCGAGTGCAGGATGAGAAAACGAAATGTTATGAATATCTTCGGATGTAAAATTATATAGTAACTGCAAAATATTTTTTTTTTGCAATTTTTTTTGCAGGGTAAATTTTAACATAGTATTTTTAGTAGGCACGATAATTTTTTTATGAGACATTTAACCTGGTCGTATAGGAACAATTCGGCGTTGGCACACCGATTTTGACTCTTCCTCGGTAGAAGTTAGGATGTCTTTCCCGGCGGGGTCGCTCCCAGATTTTCACACTGGGAATCGTGCCGGACAATTCCGCAGGTTGGTGGGTTTTCTCGGGGGGTTCCCGTTCCCCCGCCCTTGCGTTCCGGTAATCCATACTCACCTCGTTTCACCTTCATCGGCTCTCAAGAAAATATATAAAAAAATTACCCAAAAATGTGTTATTTTTATTTATATTTCTGGTGTTAGATGTGATGCCAGTTTAGTATGTGTGCACCCCACCTGACATAGCCTGACCTAACCTGATCTAACCTAACCTAACATAACCTGTTAAGATCCGCCAGAATCTCTCCACTCCACATTCCCTTCGCCTAAAGACTGAGCAATTAACCCGCCAATATCACAGCTAAGAACTTACTCCAGCGTATTTCGAAGAGCAGACACAAAAATGTTAAACTACTCCAGTCGACTCCAGTTACCGCGCAGCAGCGATGCAAATACGCACAGGCCTCAATTACAGCCGATTAAACAAGTTTCCCGCCTGTGTTTACCGCCCGAACTGCTGTGCCGGGAATCGGGAAAGAGGGTTGGGTAATGGAAGACAAACAAGCGATTCGTTTATTGGCCGAACTGCAGCCGCGAGGGTTCCGTTCGCTGTAACCGCAGAGCTCGCGCTCCTCGTTATTCTAAATTACATTCACCACAACAGCGAGGGAACCGATACTGAAATCACGGCGTGGCTTCGATTTCTCTTTGAAGCCAAGTTTTTCCATTCCTTCATTCCAGATATGAATTGGTGATTTCAATCAGTAGAATAATTTCGCAGAATCTTCAGTTAGTGAGCTGCAATCTATATTGTTTGAGATGTATTGAGTTGAGAGATTCGGGCGGCTCTTAACAACCAGGTCTCGAGAGCCGATGAGGGTGGAATGAGGTGAGGATGGAGCAGCGCCGGAATGCAAGGGAGGCGGAAACCGGAGATCCCCGAGCAAACCCAACATCGTCCGGCACGAATCCCAAGTCCGGGAGTGATCCAGCCAGGGATTGAACTCAGTTGTCCTTGGTGGGAAGCGAGCAGTCTAACCGCTCAACCACCGCGGCCTCTCTATATTGGTGAAGAGGTGAAATGCACTGAGATTTTACTTCAAAGTCAGTNCTCAGTTGTCCTTGGTGGGAAGCGAGCAGTCTAACCGCTCAACCACCGCGGCCTCTCTATATTGGTGAAGAGGTGAAATGCACTGAGATTTTACTTCAAAGTCAGTGAAATTCACTAAGAATCAATATAAATCACCGTTTTATCAGTGAATACCATCCACTAGAATTATGAGTGGAAATTTGATGATTCTAGTGGAACAGATTCAACAGATCTGCAGTCAAGTTCTCTAATNGCCACTAGAATTATGAGTGGAAATTTGATGATTCTAGTGGAACAGATTCAACAGATCTGCAGTCAAGTTCTCTAATTTGGAGCAATTTTAACTGTTTTGATTGAGAGTGTACTCCAAACTTAAACTAGCACGGTGGGGAAAAAGTCAGTTTCAATCAGCTGAACATTTATTTGTAAAATTGGAAACGTATATTTAATATATAGGTATTAAGTAGTTTGTGCTATCAAATACGTTCTTTGTTTGCTAAAAAAAAAGATCAAATAATAAACAATATAACTGAGGTTTTACAATAAGCACTGAGATTAACAGAACCTATTTGTAAAAATTACAATAACTTACTGAATACAAATTATTTTGTTGAAACTGTCTTTTATTTTGTTGTAAATATTGCAATTTATAAAGTTGGTAGCAATGAGGCTGCTTTTCCGGACATGGGCCCCCTCTCGAAAAAAANGTTGTAAATATTGCAATTTATAAAGTTGGTAGCAATGAGGCTGCTTTTCCGGACATGGGCCCCCTCTCGAAAAAAATGAACTGTTTGCCGTCCCGCACAACATACTGAGCGTTGTCGGTGTTGTATTGAATCATCCAGTATAAAATATGCGTATGTAAATACATATCATATCATTGTGTGTTTAAAGTGTACGTGTTGTG
>NQII01004722.1:173040-184915 GCA_002778355.1 Clitarchus hookeri | reverse complement strand
TGTAGATCTCGGTAAACGCTAGCAATCAGTTCCGTATCACTCTGCACCAAATTACTAAAATCCCCCACTAATGACACAAAGCCCTTGGCATCTGTTTCTAACCACTCATCTCCAATTTTCAATAGTGTATCAGCACAATGTTCTGTATCAACGTCATTGTAGAGGTGCACTTTCATATNCACTCATCTCCAATTTTCAATAGTGTATCAGCACAATGTTCTGTATCAACGTCATTGTAGAGGTGCACTTTCATATATGACGTCAAGCTGAATTTCTTGACATTTGCCCATTACCTTGACGACTTGAGACAGGTTTTGATTTTATCTGCAGGTGTGCCCCTCTGAATCACTAGAAGAGTTTGGTGGAAGTCACCAGCCAGTAATACAACCATTCCTCCCATAATGTCTGTATTGTTTCGTAAATCCTGAAGAGTTCGGTTTAGGGTCTCTATCATTTTTTTTGTGTGACATTGTGCTTTCGTCCCATACTAACAACTTACATTGACGTAGCATTGTACCCTGAGTGCTATTTTTTACTAAAACTGCAGCTGGGTGACTCTTCCTGAGCAAGATTCAGTGGCAACTTTAACACGGAATGCGCGGTACGGCCCCCGCTCACTAGTGGGGCGTCTATGCCGGAGGAAGCCACGACTGCAGCAATTTCTTTTATCTTTTCTTATATTGGCCAGAAATAAATTTAATCAAAATGTTTTTCCCGTTCCACCAGGGGCATCTAGAAAGAAGAGTGCACAATTCCCTGACTCCACTTGACGTAACACTTGGTCAAACATGTGTCTTTGTTCCCGTAATAACCGGGGCACCATTTCGGTCACTTGCTGCTGCAACGCTGGGATATCATAGTTTAACTCTCGAACAATTTCGTCAATTAAGTCACNCTTGGTCAAACATGTGTCTTTGTTCCCGTAATAACCGGGGCACCATTTCGGTCACTTGCTGCTGCAACGCTGGGATAACTCTCGAACAATTTCGTCAATTAAGTCACTTGCGTCTGATCGTGGAGGGCTAATCATTCTGAAATCGCTTAACTTTTTCCCCACAATTGCCATTATTGAATTTTCAATTTTTGCAAGGGCTTCGTTATAAATGTATTTATTAAATGTCATGTCCACGTGTGTCTACTGTAGCCGTTGCAAAATGTCTTCCGCCACGTACTCTTTATACTTATCCCACAACTGTTGGTAATTTCTAAGGCCACAAGATGATATGAAGGTTCCATATAGTTAGCTGATTTTGGCTGGTGACTGGCACTGCACGGCTTCCTCCATGGTTTCGTCCCAGTGATTATCATTCACTAACAGACGCAGAGCTTCACATGCCTGTCTATACGTTGCGCATTCCTAACCATTGATAGCTTTAAGGTCTCTATGACTTGTCAGACCGCGGACGTGGTGGAGCAGCATACGCAAACAGAAACAATTAAAATTTCTTATATGAACGGAGTACACACGGCCGAGGGCATCTAATGATTTAACTCCAGGCCAATTTTTAACAGGCGTGCATTGAACGCAGCGTTTCCACCCCTTTCTTGAAGTCTTCCAATTGTAGTAATGGGGGACTTTGGCATACAACAAAGTTTTGCGAAATAATCGGTCTGACAAAGCTAGAAAAAGGCTGTTAGTGTGGTCTTGGGCGGTGACCCTTTCATTGAAGTTGTTCTCATTAAAGTACTCGCGCTGCCNTCCTCCATGGTTTCGTCCCAGTGATTATCATTCACTAACAGACGCAGAGCTTCACATGCCTGTCTATACGTTGCGCATTCCTAACCATTGATAGCTTTAAGGTCTCTATGACTTGTCAGACCGCGGACGTGGTGGAGCAGCATACGCAAACAGAAACAATTAAAATTTCTTATATGAACGGAGTACACACGGCCGAGGGCATCTAATGATTTAACTCCAGGCCAATTTTCAACAGGCGTGCATTGAACGCAGCGTTTCCACCCCTTTCTTGAAGTCTTCCAATTGTAGTAATGGGGGACTTTGGCATACAACAAAGTTTTGCGAAATAATCGGTCTGACAAAGCTGGAAAAAGGCTGTTAGTGTGGTCTTGGGCGGTGACCCTTTCATTGAAGTTGTTCTCATTAAAGTACTCGCGCTGCCNAGAAAAAGGCTGTTAGTGTGGTCTTGGGCGGTGACCCTTTCATTGAAGTTGTTCTCATTAAAGTACTCGCGCTGCCCGTTTTCCAAGTGCATGGCAAGTTGGAAAACAGTTGCAAGTCTCTCATGTAAGGGGAAACCAAGGATCCGCCACGCTGCCTCGTTGCTACTGACATTACGCCTTGCTTTAAAGGTCTGGACTTCATTAACGGACTGCACCCCACCTTCATTTCTGAGATTGAATATCGCCTGGTTATTTCCTTTATTTGTATACTTGTATATGTATTTAATAGCACGGACAGGGCTGCAAGCTTCTACATTAATGTGAGCATTAAACATTTTGCATATAATGGGCGAATATGGCAGAACACAGCTATTGCAGTGACTTTCCTACATTCATCTTCTGGTGCTCTGCGCCTTGATACGAATTAACTTTTCAGCCAATTCATAGCTGAAAATGAGTTATAGGCGAGGCTAAATAAAGAACCACGATTAGGTAGAGCATAGTAGTATAAGATGAGGTTTATTAAACCTAATTATTATACAATAACTATTTACGTGGCTATTGATCGGGGGAGCTTAAATTAAATACCAAGATGCTATTTAATTATATTAAGTATTTTTACCTCACACCATTACTATTACAATCTAATTGGAAATTCCCCACTTGTTCAATTTACGGGGGGCTGATTTTAGGAAGCGGTTAACGACGGCCGGACACATCCGTCTTCCATGGTCTGCTCTTTGGTCGGGTCGACGACAAAAGACGCCACTCCCGGTGTTACGCTGGCCTATATCAGGCGTGTTGTTTAATATATTTCGGCCCCGTTTACTGGCCAGTGGATGGGATTTCTGCAACTGTCTTTCACAAGGTGTTGCAATCACGCTCGTGCCCTGGTTTAATGTTTGGAGGTGTGACCAGGCAAATCATTCAGCTAAGGCCTGATCACATCATAACAGTCTGTATAATGGCGTTCGTGGATATTTATTTGTACATGTCCTACCTTCCGTCCAAGGCGATTCTGGGCTATGCACGCCCCATGGACCGTGAACCATGTTTCAGACTATAGTGTAGTACAAATCTTTTTCTTGTGCTGGATCCGGAATCTCAGCGATTATTAAGTCGTCTATTTGGTTGGGGCGCAGCTTCTCGTTGAGCCATATAAAGATGTGCATATGTGGCAAACCTCGTTTTTGCCACTCAATGAAATACACGTAGCACTGTACGTCTCCGAATATTTTGCCTTTGGTAATAACATTCATTATATTTTGTACTNCTCAATGAAATACACGTAGCACTGTACGTCTCCGAATATTTTGCCTTTGGTAATAACATTCATTATATTTTGTACTTTTAAACGAAAGACTCTCGCTACTATATCGTGTCTGTCAGTAGTTTTTTTATCCAACCATTAGCTCATGAGGATTGCAAATGAAAGTGACAAAAATATCGGGTCTACCGTAACTCCGCACATAGGCGAATGCATCCTGGGTGTATTCGTGCAGGTAGCGGGGGCTGTTGATGAATGAAGACGGAAGAATTACCATTTTACCTCAATCACTGGGGTATACTTTAGCATCGCTATTAATAGCATCTTGCTGATGTATGTAATTCTCAACTCGCACCTTTTTTTGATTAAAAGAGATGTAGCAGAGGCGTTCGTTTTCTACTTTGATATACATGTCGACCAGAAATTGATGAAAAAGTTGTCTGCACCGCACGAAGAGGTTGAAATCATTCTCTCGCAACATCATGTGATACGCATAAAAAACCATAAACGAAACCGTTTTGTTCGGAATAGACTGTTTTGCTATAGGATTAATGAATGGAATTTAAAAATGATGTCCCTCTTATCCCTTGCTATAAATCAACGGATATTGCAGGACGTCATAAAACTTATGAGTGTCGGCTACCCGTGCCAACGTATTGTCATGTGCTCGCAGGACAATGTCTCGTGATGAAAACTGGTCGCCGCTCACCACTGCAGCTATTTCATTAATTGAAGGGGCATTGTAGCGCCTCTCATGCTCTCCACGCGGAGCCCGACCAGCATGGATGACTACCTTAAAATCCTCATGAGGCAGGTTCTCTAAAGCGGTATTAAATGTGTTTATGAAGATGTTGTGTTCATGCATTATTCTTTGAATTTTCAACACCGTGTCTCTTTCAAATCCTTGGATAAATTGGCAGCGAAGGTTTGTTTCAACGCCTTTGTTGCAAATTAAATATACCTTCAAGAATGTATGCTGTTTATTGACAGCCGGAAAAATCGCACCTATTCTATGATAAACTTGCCCTTAAACAGTAAACGTTGGCAAAAATACGGGAATTTTTATCTCTCTGCCAACTCCAAACAATGTCATTTGGAAAAAATGAGTTGTACTTTCTAATCCTATTTAAAAATCGCAGTGATTGATCAACTTCATACAAAAAGAGAGTTTTCAGAGGCTCTTCTGGCTCACCAAGTTAAGGAAGGGAAACTTTCCCGGTGGAACAGCACACCCCTGCGGTCTCATCTTTCCATTTCAAAGCGCTATAAAACTAGCACGACTTGTCCATGAGTCCGATAACAATAAGCCTGTGATTTTTATAATCAATTAAGGGATCGTAATGAAATGCCACGTCATTAAATACAGACCAAGCGTTTCTTTGAAAAGCTCGTCGACCTTCCGCTTGGAGTTCCGCTTTTGCGATTCTTCTCGCCTGTGACTGTTCAGGTGTTTTGGATGCCCTTAAAGCAGTCTGTCGTTCTGCTTGTTTTTCCAGTCATAGTTGGGTCTGAACAGGCGTTTCGGAGGCTCTTAATAGGTATTGATGCTCAGACTGTTCATCTAAATACAGTTGCGTTTGTACACGCATTTCTAAGGCCCTCAAAGCGGCTTGACGCTCTGCCTGTTCATCTCGACGGAGTTGAGTATCGGCAGGAGTCTCTAATATCCTGAGATGTTCCTGGCGTGAGGCCTGTTCTTCGAGCCTGTCCTGAATTTGAGCAGGCGATTCAGTGGCTCTCAAAGCAGCTTGTTGCTGTGCATGCTCTTGTGCAAATCAGTACCAAATGTAAATCCAGTCTAATAAATTGAGGAATATTCGAATATTCNTTGCTGTGCATGCTCTTGTGCAAATCAGTACCAAATGTAAATCCAGTCTAATAAATTGAGGAATATTCGAATATTCTTAAACAACAAAGCCAAAACTAAAAGCAAATGAAAGGAAACCAATTGCAAATGTAGTCAATTAAAACTATTTGAACGCCATCTATATCAATTTTTANTTCCTGTGCATGCTCTTGTGCAAATCAGTACCAAATGTAAATCCAGTCTAATAAATTGAGGAATATTCGAATATTCCTAAACAACAAAGCCAAAACGAAAAGCAAATGAAAGGAAACCAATTGCAAATGTAGTCAATTAAAACTATTTGAACGCCATCTATATCAATTTTTAAAACTACAGTTGTTATGTAGATTAACATAGAATTATTAAAGGAAATTACATATTTAGTAAATTTTTTGAGATATTTTCTCGCGATAAAAAGTAGCCAATATTACCTTTCAGCCCTCCAACTATTTCTGTGCAAGAAATTACGTCCATCTGTTGCTTGGTTGCGACGTTGCATTGTTGACGTCGCATTGTTATTCCGTTTGTGTGTTTTTCATTTTCCAATAAGAATTTCCCCGAAGGAATGAGATAATTTCTCGGGATAAAAATTAGCCTATGTCTCTTCCCGGCCCTCCAACTATCTCTGTGCAAAAAATCACGTCGATTAGTTGCTCCGTTGTAACGTAAATAAAGGCAAACGAACAAACACACTTTCGCATTTATAATATTAGAATGTAAAATATTATAATATATAAATACATTTCTAGCAAAAGTTCTATTTAACTAACTATAAGATAATTATATGTTAACAGAAGTATGAAACAAATGCGATACACAACACAATTAGGGAACAACCGAAGACGACAAACATAGGGCTATTTTTCAAACGTTTACCTCAAAAGGTGTGAAGATACCACAAATAGACTATAGGAGATGTTAAGCTCTACCTACCTACCTTCCTGCAAGAGTTATTAACGGTGTCCTTGAAGTACGCGTCTTTGTATATGCACGTCATCAAGTGACATGTATTTGCAGTAGGACAGGGCCCACGGCTCATTTCGTTATTGCGTTTTGTCTAAACCTGGACGCGCGGTACCTGAAACATTGGCTTGGCAGAGGCGGGCCAAATGTGTGGCCACGACGATCACCTCAACTTGCCCCACCTACACTGAACAAAAAAGTTTTGTGGTGTCCAAACAATGTTAGTGGCCAGATTTTTTTTCAATATATACTTCACAGAAGATTTTGAGGCACCAACCAAATATTTTTTTCATTTTGTATTAAGTGGCAACCACAAAATATTTTGTCTTTTTAGTATTTGGTGGCAACCACAAAAGGTATTTTGCCCAACNTCTTTTGCCCAACAAATGTATGATGCTATTAATAATACTGGTTCGTAAGGCTCAAATATGTGTATTCCGTGTTGCGGAATTGTGTACTTAGATACAGTTTCAAACCATTTTATACCATATATAAAGACGGCCGGTTCAGAAATCGAACCCCAACCCTTTTTAATTGCAAGTGAAGCATGTTACCACTACACTGCCTCACTCTGTGTTCAGAGTTTCGACTTGAGCATGCACATGCATTAAAACCTAATAAGTTGCACACAAGCCAAAATATTAATATTTAACGTTACGGAAAGTTTATTTTCTGGAATAATTTATGAGTAACATTTACTGACTTGGAATAAAGGACCTATGTAATCAATCCCTGATTTCTTAAGCACATGCTTTACGAATTAGTTCGTAACCTGATGCAAAGAGACGAACACGGACCAATATGGCGTCGCGGCCAGACAGAAGATGGCCACTTACATCATATCAGTGCGCATGCGTAGAATATAAGACATGTAGTTTTACAATCGCAGCAAAATATTGTTCTACGGACGATATGAATGTTATTGCTACCAAATAAGTTCTGCATTTGGTGGCAGTCAATAAACAGTAAATTGAGCACTTTTAAAAGCCCTGCTTATTTTCTGGTTTCAACCCGTTGCGTATCCTTTCGCCGTATCTCAAAGTAAGCATTGTCATGTAGCGTATAAATCGGATGTTCTTAAGTCCGCCGTATTTATTTATATAACAATGTAACATGTGTTTTCCTCTTGCAGTGTACGCTGTAAATACGTACAAGTTAATTTCGGTAAATAACGTTTCCGTAAATAACACTGATGATGTGATTTNACGAAATGGGCTTGAAAGTAGATCTTTAGCAGGGCTTCAAGAAAGTCTCTTCCAGTCATGAACCGACTATACCTACCTACCTTCCTGCAAGAGTTATTAACGGTGTCCTTGAAGTACGTGTCTTTGTATATGCACGTCAGAAGGTGACATGTATTTGCTGTAGGACAGGGCCCACGGCTCATTTCGCTATTGCGTTTTGTCTAAACCTGGACGCGCGGTGCCTGAAACATTGGCTTGGCAGAGGCGGGCCAAATGTGTGGCCACGACGATCACCTCAACTTGCTTCACCTACACTGAACAAAAAAGTTTTGTGGTGTCCAAACAATTTTGGTGGCCAGATTTTTTTTTCAATATATACTTCAGAGAAGATTTTGTGGCATTAACCAAATATTTTTTTCATTTTGTATTAAGTGGCAACCACAAAATATTTTGTCTTTTTAGTATTTGGTGGCAACCACAAAAGGTATTTTGCCCAACAAATGTACGATGCTATTAATAATACTGGTTCGTAAAGCTCAAATATGTGTGTTCTGGGTTGCGGAATTGTGTACTTAGATACAGTTTCAAACCATTTTATACCATATATAAAGACGGCCGGTTCAGAAATCGAACCCCAACCCTTTTTAATTGCAAGTGAAGCATGTTACCACTACACTGCCTCACTCTGTGTTCAGAGTTTCGACTTGAGCATGCACATGCATTAAAACCTAATAAGTTGCACACAAGCCAAAATATAAATATTTAACGTTACGGAAAGTTTATTTTCTGGAATAATTTATGAGTAACATTTACTGACTTGGAATAAAGGACCTATGTAATCAATCCCTGATTTCTTAAGCACATGCTTTACGAATTAGTTCGTAACCTGATGCAAAGAGACGAACACGGACCAATATGGCGTCGTGGCCAGACAGAAGATGGCCACTTACATCATATCAGTGCGCATGCGTAGAATATAAGACATGTAGTTTTACAATCGCAGCAAAATATTGTTCTACGGACAATATGAATGTTATTGCTACCAAATAAGTACTGCATTTGGTGGCAGTCAATAAACAGTAAATTGAACACTTTTAAAAGCCCTGCTTATTTTCTGGTTTCAACCCGTTGCGTATCCTTTCGCCGTATCTCAAAGTAAGCATTGTCATGTAGCGTATAAATCGGATGTTCTTAAGTCCGCCGTATTTATTTATATAACAATGTAACATGTGTTTTCCTCTTCCAGTGTACGCTGTAAATACGTACAAGTTAATTTCGGTAAATAACGTTTCCGTAAATAACACTGATGATGTGATTTNGCAGTGTACGCTGTAAATACGTACAAGTTAATTTCGGTAAATAACGTTTCCGTAAATAACACTGATGATGTGATTTCTACGGTTTTACAAGGTTCGAATTTTTGCCCGTCATATGTGTCAAACCCTCCGAGATAATACTGAATAATAAGTCCATCGTCTACGGCAAACAACATGTGTTGAATCTTCGTTAAACGATACGGGATTGTTAAAAATAACATTCTCGTGCAAAAATAAGGAAAACGGCGTCATTGAACGCTTTTAAAAGACGCGTTATTTAATTTAAATAGAATGTTACAAATTATTATTCTCCCGCTGCATGCATTACAATCGTAACATTATTTGCCGATGTATCAAAATTCCTATTGATAACAGTATGCACATTGATGCACAAATAACTCCCAACTTAATAATTGTATGCATACCCACACACACACAAGCACACACACTATGTGTAAGAAAATGATCGATTTTGCTGCGATGACGTTCCGAATACATAACAGTTGTCAGAAATCCTTGGTGGCTGAACCAAATCGATCCAAATTATACAGCAAACTTCCATGGCGATACTTATCACTAAAAGCTGGTTTAATGAGAATCCATCTGGATGAATTTTGATTATACAGGATCTGACATAAATGTTTGGTCTAACGTTTCATACATAAAAATCATTTTTAGTTCATAATATTAGAGTTACTACAGCGATGTAAATATTATTTCATCACAATACTAACAAAACAATATCAAACGGAGGACAACGTATTTTGAGAAATTGCATTAACGCATTTAATGTAGAACCCGATTTTCATNTTAACGCATTTAATGTAGAACCCGATTTTCATTACCGAAATTGAGCTTATTCGTGGCAGCTTGGAATGGTCACTGTTTATGTTGGCCCGGGTACATTGGAAGGTTCAACAAAACGTCAAGGATCTGTGTAAACATATTAAAACTGTGGGGGAAATCTTACACATGTTATAAAAAGCAATTTAATAGACTCAGTTGTTAAAAACTAATGAAATACGTACCGAGGTATCGACTGGTAAACCGTTCTCGACAGTCACGTAAATAATAACACGCATCCATTGAAGCTTCAAAATTGCTAAACAATATCTATCGAAAATATAATTGAATGCACTCGAGCTAAGTTCCTTCAAGTTTCAAATAATTGTAACCAAGTTTAATGACATGTAGACGCACTGGCTGGGACAGCATATTACGTAAAATGTTAGACATCCAGCGACTAGAAACAACGTTGAAATACAGCAAAAAGGAATTATAAAATAAAATTATTCCCTGAGGCCTAAATTATTATATTTAATNTTATTATATTTAAATATAATAAAGAAAATTATAATGTTAATAATTTATTTATTATGTAAATAATTATCGGAGGTTACAAACCACTACATAAAACACGTTGTTTAAGACCCTTACGAAAACTAAAACTGGAAACGGAACAGACACTGCTACATAAATTAACGGAATTTAAAGCATTTAAACACGGGAATGGGAAAGGCGTGAAAAAAAAAAAAACAAACAATAGATACCGTAACATGAAACAATGCGTCAGCCAAGTGATGTATGAGTTTTTTATAAGTACAAATGTCTTGTTATTAAGCTATTTATATTGTTATGTGTGCAGAACATAAAGAAAGTGAAGCATTTCAGGAGACGTTAATGTTTAACATTGTGTTTAGTGAGACTTGAAGACATGGAACTACGTCTCCTAATTCGCTGCAAACTTTACCGTGAGTATTACGGTCAATGCTTATGTTATAATGTACGCGCAGTGATTTTTTTCAAAGGTTGTTTTCAAGAGTGCTCACTTTATTGTGAACCACATGTACGTGTAAATATACGTGTTATTATGTACTTTATTTGGTTTTTTACCATAAACAACATTTCAACTTGGAAAGCACCAACAAAATCGTTTTTGTAACAACTAATAAATCTTTTCTTTCAGTGTAACTTCCTCATTTCAGTTCATATTATGGGGGAGTGGGACATAAATTAACACTATAGAGTATAATCGTATTTTGCAATTGTATTAAAGCCAAAAGCAAAGAAAACGTAACAATAAAACGGCAATCCTAAAAAAATGGTTTTTAGTAACTGTGAAGGCAAATATTTCCCCACGGGGACGTATTTCTGCCAAGGTATTTCTATTTCTGAAGCCGTGAATTTTTATATAATCGCGGTGCTATATATTAAGAGAAACAAAAGAACCAATATTGCAGAATCTTTTCTCATGAAGTTGGCAAATAGTGTTATAGGATTTCTCTGTTATAATTTTTCTATTTTGGCTTCCAAAAAAATTTTAAGTCCAATTGACGTGTTTGGAGTTTTATTTATTCGCGGTTTCTTCGCACTTTTTGAATCATACTTTAAAAAAATCACCCCACGCGTGACGTTTTTGGTTATATCCTAAATATGCGACATATCACAAGCGTTTTAATTTTGCTAACATAAAAGCGTCTTATTTTTGGTTAATTTTACTTTTTCTTATATTATATCTATATGTTGTAACATCCCATTTGTAATTAATACAAATAAATATAGGGACAGAATAGATGTGTTGGCAATGACTAGTAAGAAAAAGTTCTCGTACAAAATACTATTACACTGTTTGTTCGCACGAGGCGGAGGAATATCCTGGAAGTAGAACGTCAGCAGGGCTTCAGAAAGCCTGGAGGTAACGGTGAAAGGACTACATCTCCGAGTCTGTGCGGCGAGAGATGCTGCAGCGCTGCAAAGCCTGCGTGACCAATGGTGGACGACATTCCGAACAGAGGGCTGTGAGAAATGCTGCCTTTTTTCCACGTACGTAAAGTGGCACAAACAAACAGCAACGTGCTTACACCGCGAGTCGGGTAATTATCCTACGTGTCTANACTGTTTGTTCGCACGAGGCGGAGGAATATCCTGGAAGTAGAACGTCAGCAGGGCTTCAGAAAGCCTGGAGGTAACAGTGAAAGGACCACATCTCCGAGTCTGTGCGGCGAGAGATGCTGCAGCGCTGCAATGCCTGTGTGACAAATGGTGGACGACATTCCGAACAGAGGGCTGTGAGAAATGCTGCCTTTTGTCCACGTACGTAAAGTGGCACAAACAAACAGCAACGTGCTTACACCGCGAGTCGGGTAATTATCCTACGTGTCTACCCCCCCCCCCCCCC
>NQII01004722.1:152624-173014 GCA_002778355.1 Clitarchus hookeri | reverse complement strand
TTTACTATAATTACTTTCAAGGACATTCGGTATAGCAGTTAGGGGCAGGGTATGTTTCAAATGTTGATAGCAAAAGTGATAATGAACCGAGATACGGCAGTGCTGATTATATTTTATTTTTTGTTAGTTTTGGGTTCTATACGTGAAATTTAATTTCCATAGCGCAATTCCTGTTAAACGCGCCTACTTTACTGGTACGTAACACAATCACCAAATTGAAACAATTTATCTTAAAATGTACCTTCCTCTCCGTTACGATTAAGAATTGAACGTAGTGTGCTAAATATTTTTCTATTTTTTTTTTAACAGCACAACAACAACTTATCAGCGTGTTAATGGTTCTTATATGTCACTAATGTAACTCTCTTGGCTTCGTAAAATTTAATTTCAATGAAATGCAAGTACAGAACAGTTATAAAGAATGTATATAAAGGGAATATATAAATTTATATCGCAAAGTTCATTTCATTTCTGTCTATTTCTATAGCGATATATTTATAGCCCCTAATACAACAGGAGGTGTTTGCAAACACAGAACTGACTAACACCATCTTCTCACTAAATGTACACACAGAGAGTAATCGCTGTGGAGGGCTTGCAACTTACTTGATTATAAAAAACGCTTAAGGTCTAAGTGTTTCATAAAAACACGTTTGCCATATCTCCGTTTCATAACGACTATAAAAGTTCATCTAAAATCAATAAAAGAACCCTGTGGCAAACTTATTAGAGAAAGTAATCTTTACCCGAAAAAAAATGCGTACACAACTAGATCTCAAGGATAAAACACACATTTAAAATCCCACGTTTAGGAGAATAGAACTTAGGTACACGTGAAACTTTCTAGATTAAAGAGACTAGGTTCGTGTCTTTCGCAGCAGAGAACGTGAATAACGTCATTTCATTTAAATGCTATCTTATGATAATAAGCCTTTTACGTGAACTCTAAACAAACTGAATTTTTATCATAAAACGGGGTTCATGAAATTATTATGAACTGACAACACTAGTAAATGTGCTTATATACATAGCTTGCTCTATTCTAAATGAAAATTTTGTATGAATGAACGTCCAATTAATCTANTTGCTCTATTCTAAATGAAAATTTTGTATGAATGAACGTCCAATTAATCTACATATCGCATATCGTTATTCTTGCGTGTCAGCTTCATTTCATTACTTAAAACTAATAAAAACATTACGTCAAAATTTTCTTTTACACGTAACAAACAACATTTTTTACTATTTAAATTAATTATGTAGTTTTATAAATATTAATTTTTGTCTCTTTCCGCTATAATTCGTGGCGTGTACAGCAATTCAGTTATCACTCAAACCTGTTTTTATTTTAACCAAGCTGTTCTGTTCGAAGTGTTCATTATATGTCAGCGGAGAATGTTATTTTAAAATGGCCACGTTTTTAAATAACTTGTCATTGATCTCTATCAAGGTTAACAGTTTTCCATTGTTCGCCATGCGTGGATCGTTTTACATTAACTGGTAATATTTTTTTTATTTTTTTCCCGTCCACGCATTAAGTGAAATGGGATATACTGCTTTTGTTTATGACACGTTAAGTCTAATNTTTTTTATTTTTTTCCCGTCCACGCATTAAGTGAAATGGGATATACTGCTTTTGTTTATGACACGTTAAGTCTAATTAGCTGTAATGAAATGTAAATTTGACTGCGGGTGATAAATATGCCAAAATTAACGAATTGTTTTAAGTCGTTATAATTATCCTCTTTGTACCACCCTTTCTGTGAAGTCGTTTCCAGTAAACCAGTTTTCTTGAATCCCTTTAAAACTAATTTTCTATCGCAATAATGATCACAAAAATAAAATCAGTCAATAATTACCTATTCAAAATATTTTCTCAAAAGCGAGCATTCCAAAGCTTAAAAAATCGGATTGCATTCATCGAAGTTGCAAATCTGTAAGAAANATATTTTCTCAAAAGCGAGCATTCCAAAGCTTAAAAAATCGGATTGCATTCATCGAAGTTGCAAATCTGTAAGAAATAACCAGTTAACACCAGGGTAGCATAAAAATTGTTACAATTTCAGTGTTTAGTCATAATATTAGGGTTTGATTTAATAGATGA
Organism: Clitarchus hookeri; assembly: GCA_002778355.1. Classification (NCBI taxonomy): domain Eukaryota; kingdom Metazoa; phylum Arthropoda; class Insecta; order Phasmatodea; family Phasmatidae; genus Clitarchus; species Clitarchus hookeri. The sequence goes on along the minus strand of NQII01004722.1, from coordinate 170,910 downwards.
TGACCAAAGACTGCATCAGTCGAAATACATCAGTTAGTTGGCGTTTAGCCTCATCGTATCAGTACTGTTATTATTTATGTTTGTAAGATGCTGTTCCTGCAGTGCTGTATTNATATTTTCTCAAAAGCGAGCATTCCAAAGCTTAAAAAATCGGATTGCATTCATCGAAGTTGCAAATCTGTAAGAAAGAACCAGTTAACACCAGGGTTGCATAAAAATTGTTACAATTTCAGTGTTTAGTCATAATATTAGGGTTTGATTTAATAGATGATGACCAAAGACTGCATCAGTCGAAATACATCAGTTTGTTGGCGTTTAGCCTCATCGTATCAGTACTGTTATTATTTATGTTTGTAAGATGCTGTTCCTGCAGTGCTGTATTCTATTCCTGTTAATATTTGAAGAATGTCAAAACATTACCTCAGCAAATTCGTCACGGGCTACTTGCACCTGCCAGTGTACTATAATAATTTGCATGAAAATTCACTCTGCACCTACATACTGATATATTTTGTTCTTTTCGCTTGTAAATATTCACAACGTTAAAAAATGGGTCTGAGTTTGCTAACAGATTTTTGTCATAATAATACATCATTTTCTTTTTATAAAATTATGCTCCACTTTTATAACAACATACGGTGCACATTTACCAAGTCGACACTCTTCCAATAGTCCTCTAGAAATAGCAACAGTCTATTGCATATATATGTAGTTTCATGCCACCAAAATTAATTTAAAGTATAAATATATCAGAAAATAGTTAATTAATACGACATATGAGTAAAAGCATACACGGTAGTAAAATTCAGTCCATTGTTGTTAATTCAACGGGGATAAATGTCCAAGGGAAAAGAGACGGTCGTAAAGATACACGTAGAAATAATTGATTTCCTTTGCACTCTTCCCTCCCCAAGAGGGCTTCGAAGTTTGCACCAGAAAGGCCAAACAAATAACAAGAAACTTAAGAGAAACGGGTAGCGCAGGAAAATATAGTTTTGTCCAGGTACCAGGGGACTCGTCTTCACGAACCACAAAGGATAATGTTTGTGAGCTGTGGGTTTCTTCTTCAACGTAATGTTTATTACACCCATAAAAGCCCCAGGGAAACAACATGACTGATCCGTGTTAAATTTGAAATAAATCTAGCATGGCAATATATACTTTTCGCACTAACCATAATTGATGATAAAATGAAATATGAAAAAAATGTTACATTTGTATTGGTGAAATATCTTCAATGTTAAAAATTTCTGATGTTTTTAATAAGCAATGGGAAATTCAGAGGAAATAGATTGAAGTGATTCACTTGGCTATGAATATGTAGGTGCTTGAGGTTGGTTTTACGATAATTTCGAACGAAATATATCTACAATTAAAAATAAATTTTAAATGTGTGAATTGTTCTTAGGAGCCGTAGAAAGCAATAATTACGTTTATACATATCACTTGCTTTGGTTCTAAACGAACCCATATGGTGTGTGTCATTAGCAGGCACTAAATATACTTTCTACAGGTGGTGATATCAGCACTACATGATATATTTCAGATCAAATACACAATTGTGTTTCCATATAGGTATTAACAGTTTACTATTCACTATGGAGGGTAACAAATCAAACACGTGTCAGATTTTCATCAAAAGTTACTGAAATGTTTTCTTTTTACGGTATACATGCAATGCTCAGACACACAAATACATGTACTTTTTTAACACGAGGAGTAAAAAAAAAAATATCCAAATAAATATAGAGATATTTGTATAACACGAAAACTAACGGATTGTCTTCTCCACCTCCGGTTGCAGCGTGAATATCTTTACTGCTTTATATTACAAATACACAACATTCTGAAGAGAGCTACGAGTCTACTTACCCTTGATTACGAACTTACATTCACATGTTTTCCCATGATGATATTTTGTAATTTTGATTTTACCTGATATATTTAAATACCTACAAGGAATCGTTCAAAAATGCGGTTGAACGTAACAATAAAAAAAACAAATGTTATTCAAATAGGGTGAATAGGACAAATCGATTAAATAGTTTTTTACCTATGGCATGCCATTTGGAATTTCGGAAACTGATAATACGTAAAATAATGCGTTATCTATTATGAAAGAATTTGTACTCTCCATTTCATAAATGTTTTATAAAATTTCGTGTTAGTATATTGAAAATATTCTAAAATGTATAGAATTGTTTGTCGGATTCATGTATAAATGTCATCCACAATTTCAAAATTTACCTGCACTGCCTAGTAACTACCTTCAAAATGGTTAGTTCAAATACTTAAAATAATTCATATTTACTATGATTCGCTTCAAACAAATTACAAGCGTGCGTATTTTTCATTGGATGTAGTTTGTCATCAAAATCCTAACTGCTTGCCGTATTCCAGTGAACATATTGTGGACATATAATGGGAATCTGTAAAATATTTCCTGTCATATAATGCAGAAATTTACTCCATTTTGAAGATTCTATCAAAACGGTAGTTACCAGAATACATAATTATAAAAAAAGAAGCTACAAATTTTTTAAAGCATGAAAAATGTAATTCTAACTATTTAAATGAGTCACGGACGTAACAAAACTGCATAAAAATTCGTACGGCCACCCTGTATAACACAAGCGTTAAATTACATAGAACTTACGAATACAGAGGCGAAACAGCTGCTTCTCCCTCGAACTACAGCCGCAAACACCAGGAATATGGCGTCACTTGCCAGCAACATCTTCGCCAATCAGCAACCTACTTGGCAGCCAGTATCGAACCTTTCCGCATGCAGCAGCCAATCAAAAGCAGGGCCCGTTTCCAGGGCCTCGCCTAGCCAATCAGAGAGTGGGTAATTCCACATCATAAGAACTGATACGTCGTTTCGTTATTGCCCACTTACATATTACGTGGTTGAAACGAATTATTTTTAGTTATTTTATGCAATACATAATTGGTGTTTATAACCTATGTTCTTGTTAGAAAACGATTTACGTAATCCCTTTGTTTAAAAATTTTAATACGCAAGTAACTGCAAAGTACAATCGACTAGCTGTGGTTGTTTTCTAATCAAATCAATTGGTTTTTAAAGTAGATAATTTGAGCTGTGTAGCATGAGTAATGTTACTAGATATTTTTGCCTTCGTATGTTCTTCTAACCGTAAAAACTTGTTTAATTACGGAAACTACATGATTAACCATTATGCTTGTTAAAGATAAAGTTTTCAATCATTTGCTAATGTTTTAACGAGTTTAAGTGCCCATCATACATAAATGTGAATATATAGTGCCTGGTTTTCCATATATAAGTACCGTTACTCAGGTCATTTTTCACCCATTGGTAGTACTCGAATTCAGAAACTTAAATAAATGCAGTANTGGACGACGCCTCAGCGACACATGTACTGCAATCCACCACCTGCCTAGTGCCACATGTCGCCTGGAAGGCGCCCGCAAAGTGGGACAGCGATGCTCCTATTCCCAAAAGACATCACTCGTCAATGTAATGGGAATCTGTAAAATATTTCCTGGCATATAATGCAGAAATTTACTCCATTTTGCAGATTCTATCAAAACGGTAGTTACCAGAATACATAATTATAAAAAAAAGAAGCTACAATTTTTTAAAGCATAAAAAATTTAATTCTAACTATTTAAATGTGTCACGGGCGTAACAAAACCACATAAAAATTCGTACGGCCAACCTGTATAACACAAGCGTTAAATTACATAGAACCTACGAATACAGAGGTGAAACAGCTTCTTATTCCGCGAACTACAGCCGCACACACCACGAATATGGCGTCACTTGCCAGCAACCACTTCGCCAATCAGCAACCTACTTGTCAGCCAGTATCGAACCTTCCCGCATGCAGCAGCCAATAAGAATCAGGGCCCGTTTCCAGGGCCTCGCCTAGCGAATCAGAGAGTGGGTACTTCCACATCATACGAACTGATATGTCGTTTTGTTTTTGCCCACTTACATATTACGTGATTGAAACGAATTATTTTCTGCAATATATAATTGGTGTTTATAACTTACGTTTTTGTTAGAAAACGATTTATATAATCCCTTTGTCTAAAAAAAATAATACGCAAGTAACTGAAAAGTACAATCGACTAGCTGTGGTTGTTTGCTAATCAAATCGATTGGTTTTTAAAGTAGATAATTTGAGCTGTGTAGCATGAGTAATGTTACTAGATATTTTTGCCTTCGTATGTCCTTCTAACCCTAAAAACTTGTTTAATTACGGAAAGTACAAGATTAACTATTATGTTTGTTAAATATATTGTTTTCAATAATTCGCTAATGTTTTAAGGAGTTTATGTACCCATTGTACATAAATGTGAATACAGTGCCTGGTTTTCCATATATAAGTACCATTATTAAGGTAATTTTCCACACATTAATAGTACTCGAATTCAGAAACTTAAATAAATGCAGTATTCAGGACAAAAAAATAATCTTAGTAATTTTTGGATGCATCACGAAACGCCCACACACACACACNTATATACATAAGATTTGATTGCATTTGTACTCCTGCCAAGTGCGGACTATGAATAGGTACTGCCAGCAGTCTTAAGATTTTCCTTGAAAACCAGTGTAATGAATCTACAGGTAATACAAGTGACATAAAACATGTGTTATTACTGCAATTTTGACAATATGTAACTCATTTAACAGAATTGTGCAACTGTCACCTGCCTTTCATCGCACTAACTCGCACACAAAATATCCAATGAATAGCGTGAATTGATAGCAATGTGTATACTTCATAGCGAGAGAACTAAGTGGGGATGGAGCAGTGGCGGACTGCAAGGTTGGAACGGGAGTAGATGATCTACTTAGGTGCTGTCTGCTTACCAAATTATGTTAATATAAAAAAAATCTTAATATTTGGCCCCATGTCTTTAAACGTTTGTATGGCGGTCACTTCAAAAATAATTGTCGTATATAACTAAAACATCTAAAATCCGATGACATTACTGAGAAAATAAACATGTATAGATTTTGGTAGACTAAGTTGTAAAGATTAAAATGTTATTAAGAAACGAAAGGTGGGTGGAGGGAGCACATACATGTAGGCAGTCGCACGATAACATTTAACCTATCTTTATAACGAAAGAAACCTGAAATGGAAATTAAAGTATCACATGTACCATGTGCAGTGTGACACGCTCTTTACCTGTTACTAAAAATAAGATATCCATTATAATTACCTCATCTGAAAAATACTCTATAACAACCATTATGACTAAAGATACAAAAAATTCATATTTCAACTATTAGAATTGATATTATAGTTTTAAGGTTAGTGATGATAATTGGAACAGCAGTAGAGTTGAAAATTTGAATGGCAACAAGATAAAATAAATGTGACAGAAATTTAAATGATGTTCCTCTCTTGGACGAGTCTTAATAAACGTAAGTAAGAAAAGGGGATGGGGGAAGACAAATTTGTATAAAATAGTTACATCGTGTTCACGTAAAATTTCATGTGTACCAAGAAAACAATTGTTGGAAAGAGCCAAGACCTAACTTCATGACATGAAAATAAAAATTTCTAGGAGCGATAATTAATTACTCTTTAATAAGAGTTATGCAATTTGTATCATGTTACACCTAGATTTTCTCAGGATATCAAAAATAATAGCTAACCAGCAACAAAGTAAATCGATGCTCTAAATTTTAAAATGGACAAAAATATTTCTGCTGATATCGAATCCCCTAGAGAATATACGCTATGGTTAATGTTTCAAAATTGAGTTTTTACATACAACTTAACTTTTTAAACGTATTAAACATTTTTAGTGCGTATACGCAAGTTGTGTCACTCAAACGCATTTTTCACCGGATTTGGTATTTTAATTGCATCTATATTTGTTCAAAACCGCAAGTAATTTGTCAAACAGCAATTAGCGAACTGCATACCGTTGACAAATACACAATTCATAAGTTTACCTTCCAAGCCGTATAAATGTTCCACAACGTGTTTATCTTTGAAAGGCAAACAAACAAGCCAAACAAAGTTAAGCATCGTGTACAGTTGGAAACATGTTTCTAAAAAAAAATCATGTGTGTACTACATGTACTTTTATTTTCGCAAACAATTCGGAAACGGTTTCCAAAAACAAAGGAGAATTATTATGAAAAATATTCTGCTTCATTTAGAGAAAGTTGAGAAACACGCAAAAGTTTTTGCGTAGTTCTGCGATAAACACTTCGCAACATTACGCGAAATGCTGGGTTTGGAGATTTAGAAAGTGTACTACACACCTGTAAATAAATCAATATTAGTAAGAAGTCTAAAAAAAACGTGTGAAGAAACCGTGATTAGACTATACTGGTACAATCCTAAAACAATGTCCAGTTTTTTAACTATTTTAATTAATTCACTGCCAACAATCTCATGTAGTCTTCAGCCTACATGGGATTGTGTACAGTAGCATACTCTTATCTGATGTAGTCTCCCAGCCTACATGAGATTGTGTACATTAGCATACTCTTATCTAATGTAGTCTCCCAGCCTACATACGATTGTGTAAAGTAGCGTACTCTTATCTCATGCAGTCTCCCAGCCTTCATGATATTGTGTACAGTAGCATACTCTTACCTGATGTAGTCTACCAGCCTACATAATATTGTGTAAAGTAGCATACTCTTATCTCATGTAGTCTCCCAGCCTACATGAGATTGTGTACGGTTGCATAATATTATCTCATGTAGTCTCCCAGCCTACATGAAATTGTGTACAGTGGTATACTGTTATCACATGTACTCTCCCAGCCTACATGAGATTGTGTACTGTATCACATACGTAGTTATGAGCAGTAATATGTTCCACTGGTTGATTTAAAAAGAGCTTACTTTACCGTGAGGATTCATTAAGAAGTTTGTATGAAAAACTTAATTTTTAGATAGCCATACAATTGACATGTTCCGATTGGGATACTAATCAACAATGCATGTGGTGCTAAGCTTGTTGTATATAATCTGATAATAGGTGAGATTCACTTGTTATCGGTTTTCTTCATCATTGCTGATATACAAGCTTTATTTTATATTATTATTGCATTTTTAGGCAGACAAGACACTGGCGTTACGATTATAAACTTTCACATTACATACATTCATACAACAATGAATGTAAAATTTCGTGTTGTTCTGTGTTCTTAAAAGGTACGGTGACAGGAACTAAAAGAAATCCTGCGAGTACTTCACTTGTTTTGGTTTTAACCATTTATGGTAAAGAAAATCAAAGTATGTCTTAAATACTAATTGTTTCTTCCGGTTGTTGCTAAATGAAAATATATATTGAAAATAGAGATTGTGGTATAAATTATAATATTTTTTTAATATTTGTTTTTAAATATCATACAGTTTGACAAATAAATGCCATAGAGCATTCTTATACAAATAAAATATATTATCGTGTTTGCCCTGTAGGGTTGCCAACATCCTTAGAGGTTTCATAAAAGAAAATTCTTACGGCTAGTTTTACAATATCAGTTTAATGAATTGGTTACCTGACCACATAGTAAAATTAAACAGAAAATTTAATTATTTGTTAACGGCCGGTTTTACAATGTCTGTTTAAATTATTGGTTACCTAAACATATGATTAACTTAAACAGAACGATTATGTGATAATTATTATTGTACTGTTTCTCAATATAATTACACCGCATGTTAAACTAAACGTTGGATAAGATAAATATGGCAACAATGCAGTTACGTAACGGCTTACATTTGGCTGAAATGAGGGCTGCATCTGTTTTTATAATGTGTTGGTTAATTTCATGAAAAGCAATCATGGAAGAAAACAAGAATTCGAGGTTAGACAATATTGTTTCTTCCGAAAATTAACTCTTATTTCTCTTGTGGAAAAATATGCATAGGCAATTGAATGTGAAAAAAATGACGTCATTAAGTGGAAACAAAAAGAACACTGGAAGGACTGTGGAGATCGATTCTGCATCTGACGTGTCCCCACGGATTGTTAAAACACTCAAGTGAAAGTACGACAACATAAAATATTCAATTCGATAAAAATATAGCGACGAACGTATGGAAGTTTTGAAGACGGAAGGTGGATTACCTCCAAAAACTAACGTAAATGTCACCGACGAACGTGTGAAACTTATGTTATAGTATTTATTATATAATTAAGGCTACATTGGTTTTAAGTTTGGGATAGTTCAGGGAGAATATCTGTAGGTTAAAATTTCTAATAAATGGAAAAACAAACATTATTGTGTTTAGCATGCTTGCTTGTAAACACGTTCCAATAAACCACGCTAAAGGATTACAAGCAGTTATCGTAACCTAAAACAATTGCAAGTATTTTAAACTTATCTTTTTCAAACGAATAAATTTTTTTACCTATATCTGTGAACTTCTAAGGTACGTTTTATATTTTCAAGCATAATCAGAACACTTATAATAAAACAAAATATTAGGATAAAAATATTCCTAATTCATAAAAACAATATATTTTACTTTTTAATAATTGTGATTAACTGACGTAATCAATTCTTTTGTAGCTATCTTCCTCAAATGGCGCGTTTTAATCTTTTGCTAACACTAAAAACATTTTAAATAAACAAACAAAAACTTACATCAGTCAAGAATGGCTATCATATATTAAGTAAATGTTCTGATTAGCCCAGTAATCAGAACTTCTCCTTCGGTTTAAGATAAATATTGGTTATGGTCTAGTAACACATCAGTTAACCTTAACCATACATTGAGAAACAGGAAACAAAGCTAACTGGCGCTTAAAATTTAATCAGAAGATAACCGGAACATAACCAGGCATTGTGAAACCGGCTCATACTGTTTTTCAACAAATATTTCCTGGTAAAGAAAGTGCTGGTTAAGATAAATTTGGCAACCATGCAGTGACGTTTTGGTTTCCGATTGGCTGCAACAAGGTTGTCGTCTGATGTTTATAATGTACTGAATAAACAACATTTGTTGTAAAATATGAAAGGAAGTGCCAATAATAAATGGTTTTAATCAGGAAATATTGCCACTTAATATAATATTGTTACATGGGCGCCTGAGTTTGTGAGGGATAGAGGTCTTAGTAAAAATAAATTAATATATTTGCGTATGTTCGCCACCTCTCGTGCTGTACTATGCCTGCAGGACATGTTCACCGACTCATGGCATTGGTGTTAGCATGTTTAACTGCCACCCTGCAGGCACCTAGTTCTATTGTTGACTCGGGCAAGGATGTTTATCCTGGTTTGCAGGCTTCAAGATAATGTTAGCACTTTACCTCATTCCACTGCAATAGGCACCCCAACACGGTTTTCGTTGTATCGTTCAAAGGAGTCGTTTCCAGACCGGGATTTCTTATCTCTAATTGATGCTAGTACCCTTCTCCCTCATTCCTGAAAGTTTACATCACCCTGGATACATCCTGAATAATCATTAATAATGTATCGAGTGTGATTTAGCACTTGCTGAACGCCATACTGTTTTCTTTCTTCTTAAAATAATATGTGTGTTTGTGGAGAGGGAGGATTATCGTCACACTGCGTATGTAGTTCGGTAATTGTTACCCCTAGCTCTTCAGTTAAATTACAGGTAAACGATATTGCATTATTACAAAGATTTCTTAATTCTGTTGCGATAATAGCGGTCTCAGATTACCAATTGACAAATGCTTATTTAAAGAGGCACTGAAGACGTTCCATGACGTGATTTTGTATTTTACTAACTGAACCTGCTTATCTATTAGTTAGCGTGTCTGAATCTCCCGCACAACTGTTTTTAACAAGTCATTTTCCCTCTCCATCCATGCATCTCCCGATTCCACTCTCATGACTTATATTTTGGTTAATATCGATAGCCAAAACAGGAAACATATATTATTACAATCTACGAGGGTTATTCGGATAGTAAAATCCAAATACGTATAAAACATAAACCATCCCGGTTTTTTTCAAAAACATTTTTTTTATATAATTTCCTACATGATTCTCTAGTTTTCTACATAGTTTCCATATTTGTTTAAACTTTTGTCATAAGGTTCTACAAGCTTTTGTATGCCTAAGTCATAGACGTCTGCCACCTGTGATTATAACCAGTCCGTAACTGCTTCTTTCACCTCATCATCTGTGGCGAAGCCCTTGCCGCCGAGAAACGCCTTTAGGTAGCGGAACAAGTGAAAATCACTCGGTGCCAAGTCTGGAATGTACGGTGGGTGGTCAATCTGTTCTCATCCAAAAGATCTGACCAGATTTTGGGTGTGAATGGCAGAATGGGGTCTGGCATTGTCATGCGTCAACAAAACTCCAGACGTCAGAAGGCCNCATGCAGTGACGTTTTGGTTTCCGATTGGCTGCAACAAGGTTGTCGTCTGATGTTTATAATGTACTGAATAAACAAAATTTGTTGTAAAATATGAAAGGAAGTGCCAATAATAAATGGTTTTAATCAGGAAATCTTGCCACTTAATTTAATATTGTTAAATGGGCGCCTAAGTTTGTGAGGGATGGAGGTCTTAGTAAAAATAAAATAAATAAATTTGATTTCTAATTTATTCTCACAGCTCTTATTTACAGTATTAAATTATACGTCTCCACTATTACTATTTTTACTTAACAGTCAGCGTGATATTTAATGTATATTTCAACACTAATTAACATCCTTCTTAATGCCTCTGTTTGGTTATAGTCAATTAAATCATGCTTAACATTAACACGTGTTCAATCTTTCTGTTGCCATATTTTGTAATGTCTTTCACTCACGCATCTAGTCCGATAGTCCAGCCCGTAAGCCACACCCTTCACTGCTTGATACTCGCAGTCGCAGATTTCCCTTCCACTGGTCACTTCTCTCGTTGCTCATCGTCGCAAAATTTACACTCGGCTGGCCTTGATCTGGAAAGTTCAATCCGCTCCGAGTCACACGCTTTGAGGAACTAGGAAAGCAAACCACTAGAACATTCTAGAAATAAATACAGAAACTCAATACAACCGTTGTCAGCAGCGCGCGCCGCAAAAGAATTATCGAGTCGGCTCCCACTTCGGTAATAGATACGTGACACTTGCCGCCACCGCTATCATATAACTGCTATCCTTCCCTTCCATTGGCTCGCGCGGGATGCCAAGCAGTCAGCGCGTAACAATGTATTAACTTCCTCGATTCAAATGTGTTTATGTGTTCATGAAAACAAGACAACTGTAATGATACAAATACATTTAGACTTTTGAGTGATTAATGTAACATGCGGTTCCAATACATGGGCGATTTTAGAGCTGTTGTCCTAGTGATTACATATTAGGTGTACTTGAAATATGGAGGCATTCCGTTAAACAATTTCTACTTTGTTTTTAGCATCACACGTAGTCTTGAACATATAATTTATTTCGGATATACTTGTTTTTGCTGTAAAATGTTTACGTTTACGCCTTCGTAGACATTTTATACGTAATATATTAAATGATGAAGGTTGATTTGGTTTTAAGTTGTGGATAGTCCAGGAAAAAAATTCAGTAGTTTAGATTTTTGATAAATGGAAAAACAAGTGTTACTTTATGTTTTTTGTAATTGGTAAGAACACATTCCAAGACGCCACGCTAAAATATTGCATTTAGTTACCATAACGTAAAATATTTTAAAGCAATTTTAAACTCATTTTATTGAAACAAAAATAGCACCTTATATCTATGAGCTTCTAAGGTATGTTTTATATTTTATACCAGAATAGAAATAGTTAATTTAGTAATTCAAATGATTACGATAAAATATTCTTACTTCATAAAAAATAAACATTTTGCTTCGGAATAATTGCGGCTAATTGGTGTAATCGATATTTATGTCATCATTGTCCTTCAATAAACAATTGGAATTTTCTATGAATATTATCAGCAATTTAAATAAACAAACATAATCTTACATCTGCCAAGAGTGGCTACTACCTTTGCAATAAATTTTATAGATAACCATCGGTTACAGGCAAATTATACTTTTGTTGTTCTTAATCATACATTGAGGAACAGAACATTTTGCTTACCAGCACTTAATTTTTATCAAACCTTAATCGGAACAAAACCAGACATTGTGAAACCCACTATTAGTTTTCATCTATTATGAAAATAGCATTTTTCACTTTCAATAAACTTTGTGGGCCTTATCTTTAATGTTGTCAGAAGTTGTAAAACTGTTTTTGCGTGGAATGCGTACGAAATTCTCGTAATATGTTAACTTTTTAGTGTTTTAAAATAAATTGGCATAACAATTTGCTTAATGATGGCTTTAAAAGACGTTGCGCTAAAATTTAAAAGTCTAGAAAACCAGATAATTTTTTTGTAAATAAATATTTTCGTTAATACCTATATCGGTTTTTTTGGTCACTAACTCGGATTCAAAGTCTTGGTTCTTTGATGGCTAGCCACTTGTTTACAAGTAAAACATCGTAAACTCAAGAGGGAGTCTAGCTATTTTGCCTTTGATTCGCTGTGACAGGCATCAGTCCCAATAAACACCAGACCAGCTCGAGATGTTTATGATTTGAACTATATGAGAGGGATCTGTTTGGAAATGCACGCAAGAACACTAAGCAAGGCAGGATAGATAATTTTTTTCACACATTGATTAAAAATATTTTTAGATAAATTTGAATGCCATATTTGTGGTTATGCTTCTAAGTTTCAGGGATGATGGAGAAGCGCACCAGAATCCACTTCAGACAGGGAACCCCGGTCCGGAAACGCGTATGTTCGCCACCTCTTGTGCTGTACTATGCCTACAGGACATGTTTGCCGACTCATGGCATTGGTGTTAGCATGTTTAACTGCCACCCTGCAGGCACCTAGTTCTATTGTTGACTCGGGCAAGGATGTTTATCCTGGTTTGCAGGCTTCAAGATAATGTTAGCACTTTACCTCATTCCACTGCAATAGGCACCCCAACACAGTTTTCGTTGTATCGTTCAAAGGAGTCGTTTGCAGACCGGGGTTNTATCGTTCAAAGGAGTCGTTTGCAGACCGGGGTTTCTAATTGATGCTAGTACCCTTCTCCCTCATTCCTGAAAGTTTACATCACCCTGGATACATCCTGAATAATCATTAATAATGTATCGAGTGTGGTTTAGCACTTGCTGGACGCCATACTGCTTTCTTTCTTCTTAAAATAATATGTGTGTTTGTGGAGAGGGATGATTATCGTCGCAGTGCGTGTATAGTTTGGTAATTGTTACCCCGAGCTCTTCAGTTAAATTACAGGTAAACGATATTGCATTATTACAAAGTTCTCTTAATTCTGTTGCGATAATAACGGTCTCGGATTACCAATCGACAAATGCTTATTTAAAGAGGCACTGAAGACGTTCCATGACGTGATTTTGTATTTTACTAACTGAACCTGCTTATCTATTAGTTAGCGTGTCTGAATCTCTTTCGGGAGGTCGTGTTTTTGATACCGCACAACTGTTTTTAACAAGTCATTTTCCATCTCCATCCATGCATCTTCCGATTCCACTCTCATGACTCATATTTTGGTTAATATCGATAGCCAAAACAGGAAACGTATATTATTAAAATCTACGAGGGTTATTCGGAAAGTAAAATCCAAATACGTATAAAACATAAACCACCCCAGTTTTTTTCAAAATTCTTTTTTAATTTAATTCCTTACACGTTTCTCAATTTTTGTACATAGTTTCCATATTTGTTTAAACTTTTGTCATAACGTTTTACAAGCTTTTGTATGCCTAAGTCATATACGTCTGCCGCCTGTGTGGATGACCAGTCTGTAACTTCTTCTTTCACGTCTCGTCCCCTGTGACAATCTTCTCTAAAAATTAATCACCTTCCTTATGATATCGGTCCAAAAAATCAAGAGCACAAGCCATTATTTTCATCTGGTGTTCCTCAGTAAGCATCCTGGGAACCCAACGTGCGCACAATTTGTGGAATTGCAAATTTTCAGAGACAAATTTGTGCAAAGTTGTTCTACCCACATTCGGAAATTCCAATGCTAAAGTGGAAATTGTGAATCGCCGGTCTTCACAAATATTTTCGTCCACGGCTTTGACCTAAATCTTCTGTGATCACTGATGGTCGGCCTGATCGTGGTTCATCATGGACATTTTCCCGTCTGTCCTTGAAAGCTCTCACCCAATTACGCACTTTTCTGTCACTCATCGCATTGGGGCCATACACTTGACTTATCTGTCGATGAACTTCCGCTGCTGAAACGTTTCTTGCTGTCAAAAACAGAATCACTGTCCGTATTTCACAGTCGGCGTGCTGATCAATTGTTTTAAACATTTTGAACTGACACTGCAAACAGCACACTGGAACAATACCAATGCAAATGGTGTCTTTTGACGAGCAAGGCATGCCGGGAGTCGGTGTGCATGCGCGTTACGATGTTCGGGTGGCATTCGATTAGCTACGGCGATTCGGACATTACTTTCCGAATAACCCTCGTACGGTGCCACATTTTTTGTTCGGGTAGAGAGAAAGTTAAGAATTTTACCCGAACAACATAAATAAAAATAAGAATCTGTGAATAAATTAGAAAACAGATTTGAAGATTAGTCTTAACACCTTTGTGGTGGTATAATCTAGGACAAAGACAGAAATTGAAAGAAGAGGGATTTGTAATTTGCCCGTCTACGAGGAGATAACAGAGTGGTTGAGAAGGCCAAGCGCGGTCACACAGCTACTGTCACGGAACACGATATCCGTAAGTTAGAAGGACAAAAACTGCAACGCGACCGCCCAAGTATTTCTGGAAATACAAACTTAACTATTTCCCGCGAGGAGGTGAACCGGAAAACATTTATCAGTGCGACAAATGCGAGGCGAGACGTTCGAATGAAACTACCCTCGTCAAACTGTTTTTTTTCCCGGCTGCCCACTCGCCTTGACTCTTGAAAAACAGGCGGTGGACGACTTGGAATTCTATTGCGTCCGGGCGTGGGCCTCCGTCGGCTGGACCCTGCGGGGCAATATGTTGTCGACGTCTTTCCACGGCGAAACGAATGTCCACAGCAGAACACTTGTGATTCCTGCCCGCTTTCTCCTGTGGCCGGTTTACTTAAAGCCAAGAAACAAGCAACATATCCACCTTATACATACGAATGACTACTTAATATTACAAATAAATAATAAAATAAATGATATTGAAATGCTCACTTAGAAGCCCTATTTTATTGGGCGATGTTGAAGGTCGTGCAAAGATGATCACCATAGCCAATAAGCCAATGTTAATTACAAGACTACGAAAATAAAAATGGCAAACCACGCCTGCTTTTACGCGTATTTGACTGAGTTGTTATTATGTAAAATAGTATTCATATTCACTTGCTACACCTCGTTGCTACGGTTTCGTCAGGATTGCCACTGCGCCACAAAAAATATTTTACGTTTCATAGAAATTGAATGATATATACAAAATAAAGTACTTTTAATCGTAAATATCACGGAAATACTTCATAATGAGATTATTACGAGCAATCACATTTAACCGCTTGGTAAGAAAATATTTTCACATGTATTACAAACGTTAGGTCACATAGCTTTTGACGTCATAGGTCTTACTTATGTTAGTAGGTCCGCAGAAAGGACGAAACACACGTCACAGAGAGGATTATAAATCTCTACTTGCAACAAGTTATTCGCTAGTACTCAGCGTATATCAAAATATTCAGCAGTACTTCGCAATAAATCAGCAGGATATTTGAATTATGTTTTCCGTTTAGCAATATATTTTTGTCACTTATGTTTTATAGGTATTTTAATATTTGGCGAATGGAATACTCGTAAACAGTTTTTAATTTTTATATATATACTAGCTGACCCGGCAAACGTTGTTTTGCCATAAAAAGTATTTCTAGTGATTATAGTATTAGAAAAAAAAAACTATAACTTATTGTAAGTGTGTGAGGATGTGGTATATAAGTGGAAGAGGCATGGAGCTCTGTGGACGATGACGGAATATAAAATTAGATAATTTAATAAATATTAATAAAATTTAAATACAAACAATTACAGCTTTGCGATCAATAATAAAATTAATTAAGAAGTACACTTAATTATTGAAAATATAATTGTAAACACGTCACTACTACGATCTGAGCACAAATGAATAAGAGAAAGGTTATTGTGTGAGAGAAAGTGGAGACCGGCTACTCCGTGCTGTGTCACTGGGAGACACCTGGTGGGAATAAATTGTAACCTAGATCGATAAATGATCGATGATAATTGATCAGTTATCGACCTAGGGTAAAATTTATTAAATTACTAATATCGCTATAAAAAAATAAGGGTTGGTGGTAGAAGGGTGAAAATTTAGGAGGGTATGTATTTTTTGATGCCACATCATAAAAAAATAAAAAATAAAAATTTTGTTCAAACAATAAAAAAAAATTGTTTGGGGGTGGCCACCCTTATTACTTAGGGGTGTAAAAAATAGATATAAATCTATTCTCAGACCTACCGAGTATACATAAAAAATTTCATAAAAATCGGTCCAGCCGTTTTGGAGGAGTTCAGTGACTAACACTGTGACGGGAGAATTTTATATATTAGATATATGCCAACAGAAGGTTTCGTTCTGTGAAACATTTCCACGCTTTGTCTGGTTCCAATAATTTTAAATATTTTCTCCTTTTGTTCTGTAGGTTTCAGAGGTTCCTCATGTATAACATTTTAGTTAACACATTCACTGAAAAGCTACTGCTACAAAAGCTTTAAATTAGGAAAATCGCAGATATATTTTTCGAAAGAAGAAAGGAACGATAGAAAATATACTACAGAAGGGTTCTATAGAATGCTGACCAGAATTCATGTGCCAAACTCTGGGAGGTGACTCGTTAGGAAAAATTAGGTGGGGCGTACATTGACAAGCGCTATTGTGTGGTAAATATTATTGGAGATGTGCGGCATTGAAAATAAAAGTTTGAGATGCAGGAATATCAAAATATCAGGAAGTACTTGAAATGGAGCGACACAAATCAGAATCTTGTTTCATGAAATGGGGATTTATGTATGTTAAAATGTTTGACGCTACGCCACCTGTCAGAGTGCCAATTTAAGTTGACGGGGTTGGGCTCCTCGTTGGGGAAGCCAACTTTACTTGACGCCTCACTGTTGGGAGGCCAACTTAACTGACGCAGGCTTATCTAGGCCCCACATTGGTCGTGACTATTTAACTTGATGCCATGCCACTGTGGAATACAATGTGGCTTATAGGGCCGCAGTTAATTCCTCCAGGCATAGACTATAAGGTGCCTAGAAGGTTAAAGGTTTTTCAATAAGGTAGTCTTTTGACGTTTCACTTAACTGGATAATTATATTGTCTCGAGTTTGAACAAAAACAACATACATCAACACTTCCGAGGTGTGGTACTCTAATTTGGCTACTTGTATTAACTGGGGCGACTTCCAGGTGGAGGGGGGGCTTCTCTGGGTGGCAACTTGGTACTTAACTACTCTGCTGTTGGTGCTGGTATGCTGTCAGCTGGGGATGAGCTCCGGTGAATTGGGTGGCCTTGGCAAAGGCCCGCATTTGCTGTCGTCTCCCTGGACTGCTCTACTGACGTACTGACATGGCCAGGGGTCTGATCCCCCCAGGCAAACGCTCTCTGCACGACTGCTCCCTCGAACTCTGCATGGTAATTGCCTGACCCTCGAACTAACCTCTCGGCTCGGTAATGAAGAACTACCCCCTCACCTTCCCTGCAAGGAAGCTTAAATCTCTCTAGCTTCCTTCCCTAACTGTAGGCATGTGTCGCCTTGTTGGAGGAGGGGGTGGTGGAACGAAAACAAAACAATGCCTTTCAGAAAAAGTGCCCTTGTTCCTGAAGGTTGGGGGGTGGGGGAAGGTGGCACCTTGCCCCTAGCTTACTCTGTCAGCTATTTCTCTGTGGTGTGGGTCCACATTGTCTCAGGGGTGTTTCCAGCTTGTCAGCTGTTTCTCAGGGTGTATTTTCTGATTTCTGGCGAAATACACATGACTATTTTGTGATATCTCAGTGCTTAACAAATCTCACGGGCTTGCTAGAGCCGTAGGGGGTGAAGGTGTGTGGGGGTGGCATGGACAAGCATCAGCGACATGTGTTGGCTTGGCAGTGCGTGTTGGCCTCTACTCGACCTTCCTCTGCAGGTACGACGGCTGCCATGTGTCTCTCTAAGTCCCTATACTGGTTATGCAGGCAGGGGGGTGGTTGTGGGACAGCGCCACTCTCATACGCCTAATCCAACATACATCAAATCCCCCCTCATCTGTTCAGCGCTGACACACACTCCATGCCCAAAATCT
>NQII01004722.1:138719-152549 GCA_002778355.1 Clitarchus hookeri | reverse complement strand
GCCGCTCTAATACTCCTAATCCGTCACACGTCATGTTTTTGGTCAAATCTTCCCCCTTCATTGCTTACATATGGGTAGTCACCTTATTCTCAGCCGGCATCACATGGAGGCAGACTCCTGTTGCTGCTCTGCATTGCCCTCATATCGGAGTAACATAACGCAACACGACCTCATTCCCTGGCTGGTAGAGGGCATTCCTTCTTACAAGGGTTTGGGCCGTCGAATTAAGGCCTCTTCACGCTATCGTAACATCAGCAACTAATATGTACGCTAGCAGATACGCTTGCAGACAGGGATACAACAAACTGTTCTTTTGTTATTACTATGTTTATTAACGGTATTGAGATGGTTCCTACAACCTATCAGATGGCAGCCCCTATTTTCACAGTCTACGTGGTTCCTACAAACATTTTTTTTTCTCAGAGTGCCTGTATTTTTAATTATTTATATTTATTAAATTTTAAGTATGTATTTTCTCGCTTACTCTGATGTGTTATTTTAAATTTAAACCATTCTTAACCCCGCTTTTTTAATCCATCGACTAGGCAATTTAGCTGAATATGTTTTATATCTCACTAAAACCACTTATTTGACTAGTCAAATGCACCATTCGAATCACCATTTACTGGATTGACGATATTTTACGTTTTTAGCATTGTATGGCATTATAAAATTTTGGGTTGACTGAGCACTTCTGAAGGCAATACGTATTTAATACTTTCAGATCATTACATATACTTCCGTTGCACATCAATATTAACATAGCCACGTGACTATCAGCTTATATTTACATCAAATGATAAGAATTCCAATACATGTCTTTGTAAAACAAAAACAAAAAGAAATAAAAATTATGCTTGCAAATATAAATATGTACATTTTAAATTCACTGAATAACGATATCGTCTTGCAGACGTTGGTCGATGAAAAAGTTTTTTTTATCTATATGTTTATGCCGCTATCATTATATTACATCCTTCCGAGAACATCATAAAACCATTTTTTTGCTTGTGGTCTTAACTGAAATATTTACGAGTGAGATGAGCTCTGTTTTTATTGGTCACTACAGGAGACCAAAGTGTCGCCGTTTAATGTGTTCGTATTTGAAGTCGTGCACAACCTATATGTAGCGCTTGTAGATAGTACGGAGTTTAGCGTCACCCGAGGTCAAGCGACAGAAAACTCATGTATAGAAATATTAGAAGTAGAATTTAGACAAATGTTTTGTTTCTTACAGTACTTTCAAATAATGTATGTTCTATTTTTATTAATAAAAATATTTTCCATAATATTTAATGGGTAAACCAAATTTATACAAAATTTTGTTCAGCATACTTCTACAGTAATTTTTTTTTTCACTCAAAGGAGGTTTATGAAAATTCTTCCGGACATATTGTTTTTGCAGCTTTCCATAAGGTTAAATGTTTAAACAAAGCTGTTCTTACAAGGTAATTAATTTTCGCGTAAAATATTTGAATGTCTGCATTTTAATGGCCGTAACTTCGCCAGATTACCCCACATTAGCTAAATTAATGCCCGTGATGTAAATCACTATTCCAGTGAAATTAGGAACATTATTCCTCGTATAACAAGTAATATAAATTATACGGAGCGAGAATACGTAGAACTTTAGTAATGTAACGATCAAAGTTCACTTCAAACGTTCTTCAAATTATTGAATTCAATTTCTTGAGTGCTGTGTGATATCACTGGGATGTCATAATCAGAGCCATTTTGTCATTCAAATCATGAATCACTCAAATCCCTTGAAAGAATTTCGTTTCGAACATTGAATTAAATTTTTCAACTAGCACTCCGAATTATGTATAACAGCATAAATATAAGTGTAGTGTATTATAATTTCATTAGTGCGTATTTAAGCTTAATTAAAAAATATTTGTTTATACATTTTGTTTATTTTGACAAATTATTTTTGCGTAGTATATGGGTTTTAGAGGTTTAAGAAAAAGTATCTAAAATTTATAATAATTTTTAAACTAAAATATTCGTAATAATTTTTAAACTAAAATATTCGTAATAATTTTTAATGATTGGCACCTAAATATTGATTGAATACAGCTGCATGTGTAAAAAGTCTTTGAAGTAATAATTCAATAGAAATTGAATTGAATCCACTGAAATGCATGTGAACTTTTTCTGTATTCAAAAAGCAAAATTCGGTTGGTTGAATTCAATCAAAAATTTGATCTTGTAACATGGCGTTTTCTCATATTCGAGGCTTGTTTCACTTGTATGCCTAATGAAGCATTTTCGTGGCGTGACATAAGCATGAAGGTAATGGCTTGTAAAACTGCTTCTGTAATTACTACACGCATGTTTTGACGATATCAGAATTGGAATAAAACATTATATATGTTATTAAATACGGTGGTACAGCGGCTAGAGCTCCTGCCTCCCACCACGGCGAACTGGGTTCGATTCTCGGCGAGGTCGCTGGCAGATTTTCGCAAGTGGGAACAATGCCGTTTAATGTCGCTGGTCGGCGGGTTATCTTGGGGATCTTCCTTTTCCCCTGCCTCTGAATTCCGGCGCTGCTCCATAACCACATCACTTCATCATCATCGGCTCTTAAGACCTCGATGTTAAGAGTCGCCCAAACCTCTCCACTCCACTGCATATTTGACAGAAATTTCGGGTTTATTTAGATCTTTATTTGACACAAATGACTTCGATTTCATTTACGGAAACTTGCCAAGTCAGAATACTTCGTGGTAAATTAGTAATTCCGGTACCGCAAACTACGTCAAATTACAAGGAAAAAAAGTCATTACAAAAGCACCATTTCGTTGAAAACCTTTATATAAATGGTTTATTTATTACTGAACTTATTACTTCTTCAATTTAAGCATTTAGAATTGTCACACTGAATCATGATTGCTTTGAAAAAAAAACTAATATAACCCATTTTTATAAAAAAATGGATGGAGGGAAAATCGTGGGCCTGAAAAATTTAAAGATACGTAAGTGAAGTGGCATTATGATATTGATAGAAATATAGCATTACTCATATTTTATTCTTACCTGCAAAAACAAAACAAAACATTATTTCAGGAGACAATAATTTTTAAATCATTGCTATAGAAAGCCTTTGGTTATTGCTTGACATTTTTTGTTATAAATTCCTGCATGAACTTCCAAAGTATAGATAACTGATATACTTTATGTTACATACTGTGCATTTTCCAGTTAAAATTAATTGAACATCCGACCATTCAATTTTTCCGTGCCATCAAATAAGAATTTCCGATCACGAATTTCCGGGATAAATAAGCTGCACAAATCTTTGACATCCCACCCAGCTTGTTTCTACATATGTTTTTTTCAAGAGATATTAAATGTAATATTTGCAATCAATTGTCAAATTTTGGCATTTATTAGTGTCGTTACAAGATGTTTTATGCAAACTTAGAGTATGTGATTAATTCAAAGCACACTTTTTCCCCTTCATCGTTCACTGAAAACAATATTTTGCGGCAGACACACAATATGTTGTAGGTATTTACCACACCAGTATTTGTTGTGAACACGAAACTATTTAGTAGTAATGTTATGATAACGTTTAAGGCTAAAGTTAAATATATTCGAAATGAGAGGGCTTTCAAAATTGCTCACTTTACCGTGAGTAGCGAATAGTTAGCGTGATACACGGTGTTCACGTGAAGGTGCGGATGTGCAGAGATATCGTGTTGGTATGGAGGTGCAGTAAGAGACCTCGTGTACCTCGTATACACTCCTCGGCGCCCCCGAGGCGACGAGAGACTGTCGAGTCCTTCTCGCCGCACACTCATCTCCTCGCCTTGTTAGGCCGCGCGCCAACTGCCTAAGGATCAGCCGCTCCTAGGTCCTTGCCGCCTCGCCAGCCGAGATGTTGACATTTGCCAGGAGTGGACGTCGACAGCGGGACATCTGCGCCCCTGCACTAAAGACGAGGTACGCCGATCTCGCTCGTTGCGCAAAGCCGATCTCCGTGCCCCGACATTGAACTGCTTGTCTGCCAACACATCTATCAACAACGGGGTGGATTGGGTTTGAGGTCAGAAAACTGTTTAGTAAGCATGTGCTTTGAGGAGTTTTTATACTTGTTTTTATACAATTGTTAATGTGATTAATATTTATTAATGTACCACATCCTCTTAATGTATTCTATTTCGCTATATTTTATTGGTTATTTATTTAAATTTTTATACACTCTTGAGCATAAATCTTGACTAACTCTCAATTCATAACGCATAGATATCGCAAAATTACTACATATTTAAAAGTAATTCATTAAATATGTTTTAATTTTACTAAGTAACATTTTATAATAATGAAGTAACTCTCTATGTAGAACTTGGTAACAACATATTTTCCACATTTTGTAGTATTTCATAACTTTTTGGGACATCTACCATTATTGAATTAAACGATGGGTAGTGAGTTCGGAAACGACGCTTTGAATATAAACTAATTTAATATTTTGTGAAGTCCGAATACATTTTAAATATGTATTTTTTTTATGATTTCAGCCCTTACCAAGCATTATTTTCTTTTAATTTAATCTGAAATCTCAATGTAAATAATTACTGAATTGAGGTATAAAATAGTTTGGAAACCATCACTTTTTATATGGTTTTCAGTTATATTTGAGTTTTGTGCATATTTTACTTTGTGATTTTAAATACCATTGTGTTTTCTAACATTAAAAGGGTTTCATTGCTTTTATTTTGACCTCCCCTTTGTGTCTGTTGCCATTAGAGCTTTACATTTGTATAGTTATTGAACGTCTTAAAAAAGTCCTTTTCTCTAGTATCAAGGGGTAATTGACAGTAAAGTGCCACTCGTAAGTTAAATAAAAAATTCGTAGCTTCTTGTATGTTATGAAATAATGGACACTTGATGAGTGCGTGTAATGGCAAACCACGTGGATGCAGGTGTGTGAAGTGATCCAAAAATAACTAATTTTAATTTTTATGTTTTAATAAAAATGTCACGTCACACGTGCTTTGAGACCTACCTGAAATATGTGTTAATAAAAAGAGAATCCCGTTCTGTTTCGCCTATGTGGTGTCAAAGTCTATTAACATTGACATTTGTGAACAGGTGTTTGTTTTTACCAGTTTAGTGGCTAAGAAAAATGTTCCGAGACGTTACTTTTACCACAGCTAAAAACCCTGAGCGAAATAGTAACTTTTGGGACAGTTTACATTGTTTTTTATTGTTTACATTTCTAATGCACTAAACAGATGCTTTGTTCTTAAAACGTCGATATTTCGAATTCAGTAATTCCTTTCTGTATTAAGCAGTAATTTTAATTTAATTGACCGTTCAGTGCATAAAGAAAATAACTACAACGTTTATTGAAAAACCAAATAATTTTTTTAAAGCCTGTGTTGGATATACATGATTTCAAATAATTTTGACTACTGTTCAATTTGCAGTACACTTGTGAATAACTTTAATTGGTTTTCATACAAGTCAACTATCATTTGAATTTAATTTCAAAGTGATCTTTGGCAAGGGGAATGTTTTACTTGCGTATGTGCACAATGAACATCAACTGCACTTAACTGCTACCCAAGGGTTGGCGCNGGCAAGGGGAATGTTTTACTTGCGTATGTGCACAATGAACATCAACTGCACTTAACTGCTACCCAAGGGTTGGCGCCACACAAATAGTTTGCTCTATTTGCCTAACGATATCACCTAGCGCGTTGCCTGTATTTTAAGAATTAGAATAACNGCCACACAAATAGTTTGCTCTATTTGCCTAACGATATCACCTAGCGCGTTGCCTGTATTTTAAGAATTAGAATAACCCCATTCAACAGTAAAATAACTCTATATATCTAAAGGATAATATATTGAAAAATCTAATTAATGCAAATGTTATTTTGCAGACATCCAGCTGAGCAAAAATCGGCCTCTTCAGACTGTCCTCTGTGAAATCTTACGTGAATCTAGGATGGAACGAATGCATAGTATATTGCTACATCCTCCCCACTAATTTATTTATTGGTTCGCCGCTGAAAGTACCATTACTGCACTTTACAGAACAAGAGACCCGCTGCAAACCACTCCAGTGCGCTGTACTGCTCGCAGGGCAGAGGCAGCGCTTACCAACTTCGCTCGTAGCGTCGCGTGAATCCCTTGCGAACGAACAGACATACTCCCCTCAAGTCGAGCTCTCGGTTAAGTGTATCATCCAGGGAGCGAGATAAGTGCACGTTCCTTGTGAACTCAAATTGCATTGAAGTATTGCTGATTGCTGAACGAGCACAGTGTCTAATTAATGCTTCGCTACATTTACTTGCTTTCTTTGCAAGCGTCGTATAGGATACCTCTGCCCCTCCCACAATAAAATACGATGCAACCTTTTCTACTCGCAAGGTCATAGAACCTGGCGGTAACGTCATGTGGCAAGAAGGGCGTATCAGTGAGGTTCAAGCCCAACCCCTGGACTAGCTAGTGCCATGCGATTCACACCAAACTGTAATTATAATAAGAAGAAGAGTGGCTTTCCTTTCATCACTGCAATAACTGTACAGCATACAGAACTTATTAAAAAGTAGTGAAGACACTACGAAAATGGTGAGAAAAATGTGGTTTCCATTTAACACGAAAAAAGAACAGCTTACTTTGGTCGTACTGTAAAATGCTTTGATAGAACGACATTTTAAATATTAGAACAGTTAATTAATACTTACTACTTTATCAAAATTTAAGCATGTTTCCATTCTGGATACTTTATAAAACAAGTTTTGCCGGAAACCATTCATCAAGCAGGCTGTATATTAAATATGTCGATACAAATGAAAGGTACAGTGACAAAAAGATTAGAGTCGATATCTGCTAGTTTTGAGGAAACTACAACAGAAACGATCAACTGCTCCCCTGGAAGTGTTCCTTCCGGGGCCTGTAATTTCGGACTCTCGTCTCCTTCAACTGTTCTGCTTTGGTATGCGAACAGTACTGACATTTCTCTATCGGATGACACCATAATATCTTTTACTGTAAAAATGGACAATCATCCTTTTTCCCCTGTACCCTTCAAATGTTTACAAATATAACACTGGTCACATGATTTTTTCACACGGAAACTGAATAGCGACCCTAGTCCAGTTTTGTATGCTGAATTCAAATATGTAATCAGATTTCTTCCATCAGGTATAGTTTTCTTGTGACAGTCATTTTCCCGTAATATACTTTTGTATGACGCTACTCTCTCCCTGTGAGATACAGGGCGGGTTGTTGTTAGAAAAAATTAACTACACTAAATATAACTGGCATATCTGTGGTGATTTGAAGATCATAGTTTTATTGTTAGGTTCGCAACTTGGATACACAAAATACTGCTGTTTTTTGTGTGAATGGGACAGCAGGGATAGGAAGTCTCACTACATAAAGAAACAATGGCCTAAACGTGAATATCTTATTCCTGTGCATAAAAATGTAACAAATACCCCATTAGTGGATCCCGAAAAGGTGCTTTTACCTCTCCTGCATACAAAACTGGGACTTATAAAAAATCTCGTAAAAACAATGGATAAACGTTTTGCTGCATTTAAGTATCTGAAATCTAAATTTCCTAAAATAAGCGATGCAAAATTGAAGGAAGGAATATTTATAGGGCCGCAAATAAGATCACTAATATCGGATGATGAACATTTTGAGGAACTGTTACATTCACCGGAAAAAGGAGAGTGGAAATCATTAAAAAATATGTGTTGTAGATTTCTTGTCAATAATAAAGAAGAATACTATAGTGAAATAGTGAGTGATCTTCTGACGTCGTACAAAGGAATGGGCTGCAACATGTCTTTGAAAATTCACTTCATGGACTCTCACCTAGACTTCTTCCCTGAAAATCTTGGGGCTATCTCTGATGAACATGGTAAGCGTGTTCATCAGCAGATTTCTACTATGGAAAAGAGGTACCAAGGCAAATGGAGTCCCAATATGCAGTAGTCGGCCAGACCACTGCTGGACCATGAAGAGAGACATCCCGAACGCCAAATATGGCCGAAAATCATAATATAAAACTTTTTAGGTAAGCGTAAATTAGCAGGATATTTATTATTTAGTGTTTCTTAAGTACAAATTCTTTTAAATTTTTAAACACATGCCTCAAAAAACCCTGCCTGATGGAAAAAATCTGAGAACATATTTGAACTCAGCATGGTAAAGACAGTTAGATTTTGTTCATTTTGCCCCTGTGAAAGAAAAAAAAATTTATACCAGTGTAATTAACGAATTATTTTCTTTAAACCAATTTTAGTCACAAGAATGATAACTTCCATGCTGCTGAAACAATTGTACACATAATCGGTTACAAAAAAATATTTCTAAAACTTACTTTGCGTCCAACAATAGTAACGATTTTGATTGTACTGACTGACGGTTTTCTTTTTAAAAAACTTGAATTCTGATGCGTCCAGAATGGAACTGGTGCTTAATTTGGATTTAAAAAAATTATTTAATTTTTTTAGCTTTTAAAAAAGTTAATTTAAAGAAAATATTTCGCACTATTTCAAAATATATGCATTCTTAATTTCTTATACAGTACAGAACAAGCGAAATTTTTCAGCATTTTGTTAGTGTCTGTACGATATTCAACGAGTTCAGTCTGTGGTAGAACTTAGTGCACCACTTAAAGGTCTGAGCCATTTTTTTTATTTTGTGTATGCNGCATTTTGTTAGGGTCTGTACGATATTCAACGAGTTCAGTCTGTGGTAGAACTTAGTGCACCACTTAAAGGTCTGAGCCATTTTTTTTATTCTGTGTACGTGCATGTAATGGCTGTGTGCATGTCACACAAATAACTAACGTCTCTTGAATCTAGGTTGATAACATCACTGGCCCAGTTGTATAATACGACATGAATTCTGAACACGAGAACTGTCCGACCCCATTAGAACTACAAACGGACACGCTGCCTTGTAGGTGACACATCTACGCCGTAGACTGAATATAAAATTGACCAATTTTCGTCTTCTTCGCACGTCCCTGACATTGAACCACCTTTTGCTAATAGAACTCTCGCAATCAAAAATGGTTAACTGTGATGAACGTGTTATTTTTCGCTAGGTTTTCGACACACCCCCTTTTTATATGAATTACACATTCCGACTAACTTCAGTAACCTGCAGTATAATCTAGTTGCATTTAAATAGGCCAGAGAAAGTGTAAAATTAAACCAAAACAATTTTTTTTACATAAAGTTAATCGAAACTGAAATCTTGTCTGATAGTACCACTGGCAAAACAGCAGTCGAGTGTTGGCTCACTGAGGGCGTGTTTCAATTGACAATATCGTAATTTAGTAATCGATAATTTAGTATGGTTGAATTGAAACTCTGCCAATAGTCAACTGTTTACCACGATGGTGCTATCTGTCAAGCAAAGTTGTAGTCTGCATATCTTATATCTTCATTGCACATTGCACACTATTTAGAAAGACATGTTCATGATACTATTATCATAAAACAGTAAATAACAAAAATTTATTCATATCAGAAAACCCATATATACAGTATCGCTTTAGTAAATTTTATATTCAAATGTATCACATTCCATAAAATGTCATTGTATCTTAATTCATGCGTACAACTATTTACTAATGTATTGGCCTGGGGGGTGTTTATGAGTGTGTGAGGAATGGAGGTTTTAATAAAAATCAAAAGAATATAAAGTGATTTCTAATTTATTTACACAGCTATTATTGACATAATTTAATTACACAGGGCAACAAAAAAAAATATTTTGTGAAAACAACTGAATATTGTGTATTTTTTGGTGCTGAAACCGAATCTGGCATCAGTTTTTTTGTACCACTCACAGTTCTCTCGCAATATGAATTTCTATTTAAAATGCGCTGTATGCGATTGTATTTTTAAAGAATTCATTACGTACATTTTAAGTGTTTATTATTTGGTATTTCCTTTCTCTCTTCTCTTTGAGGCTTCTTATGTAGCTTTTCTCCGATGTGATGCATTTTGTTGTTCTCGGTGAAGTGACCAGCAGTAATCACCCATCATGCTGACATTCCACACTCCCTGGTAACGTTTCTCCATCACTTTGATGTCCTGGTGAAACCGCTCCCCCTGCTCTTCACTCACATCACCCAACTTGTCAGGGAAAAAGTCAAGATGGTTGTGTAAGAAGTGGACTTTAAGGCTCATCAGACATCCCAGATTTTTGATTTTGTCTATCATATTAGCTACGATAAGCTCATAGTTTGGGTCTCTAACATTGCCCAAAAACTTAGTCACAACTTGCTTAAATGATATCCAAGCCTCCTTTTCCTTTGTAGTAATTTTTGTTTCAATGTTGGAATCGAACATAATTTTACGAATGTCAGGCCGGATTCTTAACTTTTTGGTGTGCTGAGTCCGAAAATAATAATAAAAAAGTCATAGCATCCACCATTTTTTTACATTTAAATATACGAAATGTGAGAAATTAATTTTTTATCTATTTTCTGTGCATTTTTCAGTTTGGCTCCTGATAAATGAGGAAACTTTTCACATAAATACTTAAAACATTCACCAAATTTAGGCAAGGCTTTTACAAACTGTTTCATTTAACCTAATTTAATGTGAAGAGGTGGTTAAAGAAATTTTTTTTATCTATTAAAATGCAACATGTTCTTCTTTCCATTTCTTGCCTACCAATGTTTTGTGGACTAGTGTCGATCCCTTGCTCTGCTGTCCCAATCACATATAAAACTTGGAAGTTTAGTAAATCCCTTTTGTTGGCCTATGAGCATGCAAACAACTCTCAAATCTCCATACATCATCAAATCGTGAGCAGGGTAGTTAATTTCCTTTAAAATAATGTCTAGATTTTTGTAAGTTTCCTTCATATGGACTGAATGAGCCACAGTCAGTGAAGCATAAGTATTATAATTGTGTAAAAGAACAACTTTTAAGCTAGTTTCTGATGAGTGTATAAAAAGCCTCCATTCTTCATTGTTGTACCCAATACCAATTTAATTCATTAGACCACCTATATCACGGCAGTACACCAAATCCTGTTTTTGCTTAAAAAACTTAGCGAACTGTTGATCTCTTGTTCTATTTTGATAAATAGATGTTCCAGGTGCCAACAAATGTTTTTCTTTTAGCCTAGAGCCAAGCAATTCAGCTTTCTCTTTAGGCAAACCCAAATCTCTTACAAAATCATTTAACTCAGCCTGTGTAAACAACTGAGGTTCTAAATTTTCTGGAGAACATTGGAACTCATCATCACAGTTTTACCTTCACCAGATTCAGTTTCACTGGACTTATAAAGTAAAACGTCATCAATACAATAGCCTGTGGTGGCTCAGGGACAGGATGTCCCGGACCATGACCGACTGGCCGAACAGCTGAAGGAAGGTTAGGGTAGAGAATTACTTTCATATTTTGGGAGTTATATCCAGTCAATGCTACAAAAATAACAATCTTCTGAATTATTTTTTGGTTGTCTCCATATCATGGGTACTGCAAATCTAAAAGCTGTCTTTTTTTTTACCATTTTCTAAGGTCTTCAACACATACATAGTAAACCTTTTGTGAAGCCCAAGGTTTTTCTTGATTACCGAGTTTTATTCCAAAATATACCAAGTACACTTTTTTAACAAACTCTGTAATGTTTCTTTGCTGTTTTTTAAATAACAAACTCACCACATATATAACAAAAACTGTTAGGAAAGTTTTTACAACCACGGTTAGACATACTTAGAGCACATGGGCAAAAAGCTGAAAAGTGAGGTTGTGTTGACTGAACAACCACTGCCAACCTAATTTCATTTAGATTTACTATATGTTTTAGTATTTTAATAATGTATATCAAGTGTATAAAATGAACATAATTTTATATATAAAAATATATAAATAAAATATATAAAAATGTACAGACAATAGATAAAAAATAAATTTCTCACATTTCGTATATTTAAATGTAAAAAATGGTGGATGCTATGACTTTTTTATTATTATTTTCGGACTCAACACACCAAAAAACTTAAGAATCCGGCAAAATCATTAAAAAAGGTTTATTTTCTATTGTTACTCTTTTTTATTTCTCAGTGAGCACAACATTTAATGTATATTTCAACAATACTTGACTTTCTTTTTAATATCCTTGTTTAGTTACAGTCAATTAACTCTTACTCATCATTAACACACTTTCAGTCTGTCTGTTGCAATTATCTGTAATGTCTTTCACTCACGCATCTAGTCCGATAGTCTAGCCTGCCAGCCACACCCTCACTGCTTGATACTCGCAGTCACAGATTTCCCTTCGGATGGTCATTTCTCTAGCTGCTCATCGTATATCACTCGGAACTCAGTCACTCATCCATTCAAAAACTACAACTCAATTTAACTCTAGGCCCGGAGGCCATACTCTGCTGGCCTTGACCTAGAAAATTTCACGCACCCCGACTCACGCTTAGAGAAACTAGGGCAGCAAACCACTGAAAGATTCCTCAGATAGACGCAGAAACTTATTAAAACCAAGGTCAGCAGTGCGCGCCGCAAAAGAATAATCGTGTTGGTTCGCTTTTTGGTAATAGATACGTGGTTCTTGGTTAAGCGCGCGCCTGTAATTCAAAACATCTCATTGACTTGCCGCCGCCGCTATCATTTAACTGCTGTCCTTCACTTCCACTCGCTCACGTGGGATGCGATGCAGTGAGTGCGTAACAATACATATTTCCTCAAGTACGTGAATTTATATTAGAAATTATAAACGTAGGCCTATATATTTAATATGAACCAATATCAGCAGTTTTATTTGCAGCATCAAGTTAAAAAGAAATTATTGCTGCGATTTGGAAAATTAGCGTTCAGTAGGGTACATTCCGTTAGGTACTAAAAACTCATAAACTACCAAATAGAAGTAAGCCTTTATTTAATTTAAATAAATCGAGTCTCGTGACAATTCAGCAAACTAAACTGTCAGATAGGAAACGGCAGGATAGTAGTTACCTTGCAGCTGGTATGCATAGTATATCTAGGGTTACGTGTCACTCAAAACTAAAAAGGAGGACATTCACTCTAGTGAAGGAGGACAATGCAATTTCATTAGCGCCGCTTGTATACTGAAAATCTATGCTCTAATATATTTCCCACACAGTTTAAACCTTCTAATCTTAAAAAATTGTTTAATAATTTCATATATTTTCCAAACAAAATTTTTTGGAAGTTTAATTAACTATACAAAATAAAGCATGAAAAATGTAAGATAAGTACTGGGAAAGCAAACTGGTATGCTTCCTATGCGTACAGTTGTTTAAGTCAAGAAATTTTATTACACACACTACAGTCAGAAATATGACTTTAATGGTAAAATAAGGGAGCGGGGGGCGAGAGAAACGTAACCACAGAACATACAGGCGTTTATTAACCAAAATTATTTTGATAACACATTTATAACAAGTTTTATTGTCAAACTATATAATAATATTAAAATAAGAAGTAAAGAAATACTGCAATCAAATAGTTAAAAAAAATTCGGATATTTTACACTACCACGAAAAATCTGGCCGGACGCAAAATATTGTTTGAAAAAGAGGCAATGTCCTTGTTTAGATGCACGTGAGGTGACCCTACTCGCTGTACGACGTACGCAAAGCAGTGTCACGTCGTGCGGGTCCCTCGTACCTGGGTCGTGGGACGTGTGTGTGATGTCGCACATAAACCTGGTACTACGACTGCAATGGAGCCGGCACGCGACGTTCGCGCGGTATGCAGTATGAATGAACCTCGGCCATGGGGTCACGCTACTGCCACTTTGCGAACCTCGGGCAAGGTTGGCGAGGGCACGGACACACCTTACTCCTCC